>PVLD010022904.1:0-28430 GCA_004027595.1 Dinomys branickii | reverse complement strand
TATTCAGCCTCCACTGTCCTTGGCCTTTCAGTAATGGTGACCCCATTACCCACCCCCTGCTTCTAGGAAGACTGGGAAGTCTTCTGCCAGGAAGACTCCCACCCTTGGCCTGTGTGACTCCGCCTCCTATGGCCCCTCTCCCTACTCTTTCTCCCTGTCTGCTTTGAGGGTCCCCTTCTTCCACGTGGTTCAGAGACCCCAGCGTACTCGGACGTTCTCCTTCTAGCCGCTTTTCCCTTCTCCCGCTCTCCACAGTGCTACAGGCCTGAGCAGCTGCGGGGGAGCGCAGCGTCCCTGGGGGAAAGGCCCGGGCTGCTGCCAGAGCAGGAAAACGGCCCGGACACTGTATGAGGGAGGAAAAATGCACTCAAAACACGTGAGGAGCCTTTTTTCTTTTTTTTTTTTCTTGTCTTTTTGAGACAGGCTCTCTCTGTGTAGTTCAGACTGGCCTTGAACTCACTTTGTAGCCCAGGCTGGTCTTGAACTTACAACAATCCTCTTGGCACAGCCTCTTGGCACAGCCTCCAGAGTGCTGCGATTACAGGTGTGAGCCACCAGGGCCGGCTTTTTTGAGACCGGGTCTCACTTTGCAGTTCATACTGGCGACAAACTCCCAGTGATCCTCCTGCCTCAGCCTGCTGTTCCACCACACCCGGCACAGGAGCCCTTGTGAGGGGCGAACTAACTGCTGTTTCTAATCTATCCTCAGACGCAGGCTTCAGGTCTACCCCCGCCACCCACACCCTATAGCTTTGAGCCGTGCTCTGCCACTTATTACTTCTGGGGTTCAGAGCAGATGCACAGTGGGGCTTTCTGTTTTCTCTCAGTTCCTCCCCATGTCCCAACACTCACAGGCTGTCTCTGAGAAAACCTAAAGCCCTCCTTCCGCATGCCCCTCACGCCTCGCTGCTCTTCTTCATACCTAGTGCTTCTCTTCCTTATATGTCTTTGTACTTTTTTTTTTTTTTTGGTGGTCTTTTTGAGACAGAGTCTTGCTATGCAGTGCAGGCTGGCCTTAAGCTCACTTTGTAGCCCAGGCTGGTCTCAAACTCTCAACGATCCTCCTGCCTCAGCCTCCCCAGTGCTGGTTCTTTGTACTGTTATCTCTATTTGTTTTACCCCTCACAGGATCTAGAATGTTGCCAAGTTCAAGGTAAGGACTGTGCCCTCTCCTGTGGGCTTGGGGATCATCCCTATTCCCGTTGGTCGCAAAGAGGTATATTGGGACGTTTAAAGAATTTTTTAAAATTAAAGAAAGGATGAAACTCTATTATTGCTGTTATCGTCTTTATTTATCATTATTTATTTTTTGTGGTGTGAAGGGTGGAACTCAAGGCCTCACGCATGCTGGGCAAGTGCTTGGCCACTGAATACAGCCCCAGCCTCCAACTTTATGTTTTATTCTTAGTCATTCAAACAATCAAAGCCAGTCAGAAATAGCCACAGACTTGCAGTCCCTCTGAACACCCCTGTGTAACAGCAGATACTTCTGGTTTGTATTGTTACAGGGAGAAGATAACCTAACCCTAAATATTATGAGTTTTTTCCCAGTCTGGTTTTATCTTTCATAAATGACCTGCCCTTTGGCTGTTTGAGTTGGGCAGTCCTGAGCCTTGAGTTCTCAACAGATGCAAACAGTTATAGAAAAACCTGTCTCAAGAAGCAAATTCTGAGAAAATCGTCAGCACTGTGATAGTGCGGAGAACACTGATGCCCTTCAGCACTCCCGCTGCGGTCTGCGTGGTTCCTCCCGGACCCGCGTCCTGGGAGCCCAGAGGAGAGGGACGGCTGTGCGCGTGCGTGGAAGCTGCCGCGGCTTCCCCAGGGTGGCTGGTAGATCATCGCTCGTATCGTTTTTTAAACACTGTGTAGATCTGAGGTGAACGTGACCTCAGGTTTTCTTTTTAGCAGTACTGGGATGGAATCCGGGGCTTTTCTCTAGCCTCCACCCCCAGCCTTTTCTCTCTTTTTTATTCTTATAATTTTGAGATAGGATCTCACTAGGTTGCCTTGGCTGGGTTCTAACTTTCAGTCTTCCCGCCTCAGCCTCCCAAATGCCGGGATTCCAGCTTCCCGCACCATGGCACACCTGGTTCACTTTAACAGTCTTAAACTTGCCTCTTGTAAATGTTCTATCTTCTGCCAAGAACGGAGTAAGGCCGCAATGTGTTTACAGAACAAAATAAAGCAGCGTCAGTCATCTTCTGGTTGATAAAAAGTGTGTCGGCAGAGGCAGTTTTTCGTCTTCTTTGCTTTAAAGTCGTTTCGCCTTTATGGTAACTGAAGTTCATCACTTTTTTTTTTTTTTTTTTTGTTCATCACTTTTTTTGCTGTTTAATTTTTTATGAATATGTAGTTCTACGTTTCTTAATCTGAAGTAGACTCAAAAACGATTCTTTATTTTTTAAATTGTGCTTTCAGGGGCAGAATTATTGAGAAACATGTAACACAAAAATACAATTACGCAAAAATGGCATGACGGTTTTATACCTGGGATCTTTGTTTCACTAAGTTACTTAGCTAGTTTTTCCTTAAAACGGGAGAGCTCCCGGTGTTCTGCACTGAAACAGCCCGCAAGAACGCCTAGGCTGAAGCAACTGTAGGTCACTCCTCAGGAACACAGCTGCCAGATAAAATGCAGGATGCCTGGTGAAGTCTGCATCTCAGATATACAACAAATAACGTTTTCTCAGTAAATGTGTATGTCTCCAAGTTTGCATCTACATCAGACAAATGATTTATCATTTGTGTGAAATTAAACTTTAGCTAGATGCCTTGTATTTTCATATGCTGACTTTGTTAACCCAATCAGGGTAAAAGAAAAATCTGAAAGTATTTATTAAACATTTTATCATGAAATTTTAACTTGTAGCAGTGTTTTGGGTAACACTTCTCCGCTTTACTTTGGTCTGGCTGGCCAGGGCGACCTGGGTTAGAGGGTACGTGCAAAAGTTCTTTGTGAACTGTGGGTTCAGGCACAACAGTTTGGTGCATTTGCATTAGAAAGAAAGCCTGACTGCAGAGGCTGACCCTCCCCACTGACAGAGGAACACAGAGGCTTGGGGGTGGGGGAAGCTTAGAGGGAGGCATTGTTCCAAGCCTCCTAACACCCACTTCACCTTTTTCTGTTGTTTGTTTGTCTTTTTGAGACAGGGTCTCACTATGTAGTTTAGGCTGGTCTTGAGCTCACTTTGTAGCGCAGGGTGGCCTCTGACTCGCAATGACCCTCCTGCCTCAGCCTCCAGAGTGCTGGGATTACAGGTGTGCACCGCCACGCGTGGCTTCTTTTTCTTCTTTTGTTTTTCTTTTTTCTTTTCTTGGTCTTGTTTAGATTTGGATTTACTATGGGGCATTACCTGATATTTGCTACTTAAAGTAAATGTCAAGGCTGGGCATCGTGGCACACTCCTGTAAGCCCAGCACTCGAGGCTGAGGCAGGAGGAGGCCAGCATAGCGAGACCCTCTCTCAAAAAGACTAAATAAATAAATAAATAAATGTAAATTTCAAACTCTATGCTACAAGTTAGAGGATCTCACACCTGTCTATCCAGATGTACCACACCTCTCCTTTTCCCAATCACATTGCTGGGTGTGGTGGTGCATGCCTGTAATCCCAGCACGTGGGGGGCTGAGGCAGGAGGATCATTGTGAGTTCGATGCTAGCCTGAACTGCATAGCAAAACCCTGACATATACACGTTGGGTGTGGTGACACACACCTGTAAGCTCAGCGTTGCGGAGGCTGAGGCAGGCAGGTTGCTGTGAGTTTGAGGCCAGCCTGGGCTACATAGTAAGACCCTGTCTCAAAAAAAGAGACCATATATATGAAGTGAGATGTATCGGCTCTTGGTTGAGAACAATATAAAAGAAAAAGTAGAAGCAGAGAAGGTGTAGATGTTACAGTGAGAGTGCCTGGGATCTAAACCCCAAGGCCCTTCTCCTGTTACCACGTTCCGGTTGTTAGCCCTGGTTTAACGCTGCAGGTAAACGACAGGGTCCAGAAGGAGACCGGGTCACATTCGCTATGTGGCAGTGATTGCTAGGCTGGCTGGGGAGGTGAGCCAAAGCGACAAGCAAAGACAGAAATCTGACAAGAGAGGGAAAGGAAGCGGAGGGGGGACAAATGAAGAAAATGGCACAGAAATGATTACAAGCCATGTGCCCAGCGGGATGTTTCATCTTCCAGTTCTTCTCGAGTCTCGCCATGATAAAGTTGCAATGGGAGAAACAATTTTTGGAAGTTGCCTAATTAATATGTGGTCCAAAGGGGGGAGAAGACTACCCGACCTACCCCGCATTTCTGGATTAAAAGTGAAAAATTAATATTTTTGAAATCACATGAGTCAGGAGGCTGAGACAGGAAGATCACCATTAGTTTGAGGCCAGCCTGGGCTACGAAGCGAATTCAAGGCCAGCTTGAACTGCATAGTAAGACCCTATCTCAGTAAGACAAAAAGAGAAAGAACATGACTAACATTGGTTTTGCCAATTTTATAAACCATGGATAGATTTCTTTCACTTTGTAGAATCAGTCTACTATCTTCTAAGCCTCTTATGCAGCTGATCACTTTGTTCCACACACGACTGACACTGAAGAAAGCACACACGGAGATCCACCCCTAATAAGTGATCAGTAAACATACAGTTTAAAGGCTCCCACATTTACAATTCTATTTAAGGGACATCAAGAGTTGGGCATGGCAGTATATAGGAGTTATCCCAGCACTTGGGAGGCTGAGGCAGGAGGATCACTATAAGTTTGAGACCAGCCAGGCTTGCATAGTGAGTGAGTTGAAGGCCAGCCTGAATTGCATAGTGAGACCCTGACTCAAAAAACCTTCTCTTACTAAGATTGTGCCGCTGGCCATAATGTCGAGTGACCCTCGCAGCCCTTTTGCAGGAGAGTCACCACCTAATTTGGTAAATTGCTCAGACTACGTTCCAGTTTTTGGTGCTCCCTGCCTCAGCCTCCCAGAGTGCCAAGATTTGGGTGTGCCTCTGTGACCCGATATCATTGTCTTATATATGGAAGGATGCTTTTCCTTTCTTTTTTCTTTTTTCTTTTTTTGTCCTTTTGAGACAGCGTCTCACTATGCAGTTCAGGCTGGGCTTGAACTCACTTTGTAGCTCAGGCTGGCCTCAGACTCACAACGATCCTCCTGCCTCAGCCTCCTGAGTGCTGGGATTATAGTCGTGCGCCACCACACCTGGAGCTTTTTCTTTTTTCTGACAGAAAACAGCAGACTTGACTCAAGGTTCTTGTCATGCACCGGCTTCCTCAGAGATATAAATCAGGGTCTGCTTGGGATGAGGGAGGGTTGGACCAAAGTCAGTGCTGTTTTCTACTCTGTGGATTCACACACTCTGGCACCTAGAAGCACCTGTGACTATGGATCTGAGACCTGCTTCGCCTGTCCATTAGGAGCTGGCTGCACACTGTGGTGTAGTCCACCCCAGCCCAGGTAGGAGCCCGCCAGCCCAGAGTCAGCGCCACGCCCCGGCTGGGTTCCTCACGCGACCCTCATCTGGTTGGATCCACTGCATATCAGAGAGGCCTTGCCTTGGGGCTGGGCGGGGGACGGCGCTACTTGGTGATGGTGACAGCCTCCACACCCGTCCCCCTTGCTCCGGGGATGCATGTGACCCCTTCTTAGGGGCTCCGCACCCACAGCCCACACAGCCGCACCCCCCCTCCCTGCTCCCCGCCCCTGGTCCCGTTACTGCCCATTACTTATTGATCTTGAGTCACAGAGAATGGTACAGGCTGAGATCTGAGACTGCTCCCTCTGCTTTGGCCTCGACTTCATGCCTGTGAGATGTTTCCGTGGCTGTGGGCTGCATTTTAAGCTACTCTCTGGCTGTGAGTCGTGCTTGACGATGGGCCTGCGCTGTCTTCAGCCTTGATGTAAACCTGTTTCCAGGTTACTTGGTTTAGGGACACCTCGTTCCGGGTCTCCTTTCACATTGTTTTCTTTTTGTTTTTGTCTTTTTGAGACAGGGTCTCTATGCAATTCAGGCCCACCTTGAGCTTACTTTGTAGCCCAGGCTGGCCTCAAACTCGCAACGATCCTCCTGCCTCAGCCTCCTGAGTGCTGGGATTACAGTCATGAGCCATCACGCCCGGCTGCTTTGTTTTTTTTTTTTCTTGAGGCGGGGTCTCGCTATGTCGCTTAGGCTGGCCTCAAACTCCTGGCAATCCTCCCGCCTCAGCCTCCCCAGTGCTGGAATTACAGGTGTGTGCCCCCACCTGCCACTTGTTTTGCTGTTTTGAGATCAGGCTCTTTGCAGCCCAGCCTGGTCTCGAATTCTGAGACGGATCCCCTCCAGGCCTGCGAGTGGAGGCCCTAAAAGTGTCGATCCTATGGAGCTGTGTGTACTGCACTGTTCCCGAGCCTGCACGCATTTCTTCCTGCCGCGGACAGCGTGAGAGCACGCACCTCACCGGGCCCTTGCTGAACACTCAGGGCTTCCGAGGGCGACACGTTGCCGTCAGTTGAACTCTGGGTTTTGTTCTGTGCCTTCCACCCACACACCCTGAACTCTTTCCGCTTTGAAGCACCTCCCTCACCCTGTAGCTGTAACCTCTGTAGCTGGAAGTACAACAGCAAAATTCGCACTGGCTTCTTTCCTCTGCATCACCGTCTCGGAGATGATAGAGTTGTTCTTACTCTAGATCTTCTCAATCTCAGCAAAAGAGTTTTTTCCTTTCCTTAAAAGCTTTTACTGACAAATGTGGGGTGTACTACTGTAATCTCAGCACTTTGGAAGGCTGAGGCAGGAAGATCACCCCAGCTCGGACTACAAGTGAGCTCAATGCCAGCCTGAACTACATGGTGAGACCCTGTCCAAAAAAGCTTTCACCTCCCTATAATCAGGCCCAGGGTTAGATAGCAAGGCCTCTGTACTGAGCTACGTCCCCAGCTCTTTTTAAACCTTTATTAATTAGTTTCTTGAGCCACGGTCTCACTATATAGTTCAGACTGGCCTCAAACTCTCAGCGATCCTCCTGCCTCAGCCTCTAGAGTGCTGGGATTCCAGGTGTGCACCACCGAGCACAGCTCCTGTTTTACTTCTTGAGATGGGGTCTCACCACATTGCCCCGGATGGGCTCAAATTTGCAAGCCTCCTGCCTCAGTCTCCCAAGTGCTGGGATTACAGATGTGTGCACCCTTGGGCCGGTTACTCTTTTTCTTAAAGAAAGCACAGGGCCTCTTCGACATGTCTGACGTGTGAGCGGTTCTGCTCTTTTCTTTCTTCTTCCTCTTTCTCTCCCTCCCTCCCTCCCTCCCTCCCTCCCTCCCTCTCCCTCTCCCTCTCTCCCTCTCTCTCTCTTCTTTCCTTCCTGCCATGCTGAGTCTTGCCCTCAGAGCCTCACACATGTGAGGATCCCAGCCCTTTGAACTTTCTGAGGCAGGGTCTGAGCTGCCCGGGCTGGCTTCGGACTTGTGGTCCTGCTGTCGCAGTCTCCGGAGTAGCTGGAATTACACGCGGTCACCACGATTCCTGGTCTCCTTTTACCTCTTTTGGACCCTCTTTTATCTCTTTACCTGTCTGTACCTGCTCTGTCTGTAATTTCTTCCCTTCAGCTCATCGGTGTTTAGTTTTGTTTTTTATTTTTTATTTACTTATTTATTTATTTTTTTGGCAGTACTGGGGATCGAACTCAGGACCCTGCGCTTGCTAGGCAGGCGCTTATTCCACTGAGCTATATTCCCAGCCCGGTGTTTAGTTTTGGTTTTCCTACTTAAAGTTCACTTTTCACCCGGCCTTTCACAGTCCAGTCTCCGCCCTCTTCTATAAATGTCCTCTCATCCATCGCTCAAGCACACAGACGCCTCCTGCCTGAGCCGCCACCCAGAATGCATCTCATGATGGTTCCTTTGGACCTTCACACTGTCTTATCCTCTGCATTTCCCAGCTCTTAGCATGCTGCTCTCTTGGCTGTGCAGCACAGTTAACCAAACCTTCAGGAGACGCAAGGGGCTCAAGCCATCTTCTGCTGTCCTCCTGTCAAGGGACTCAGTCCCGTCCCCTTGAATCCACGCCTGCGCCGTGACTGCTTCATCAAGTACCCTGGGCTGTAAACAGTGCTTTGGCTGTTTCTGGTATCAGGCCTTTGGCTTCTCATTCCCACTGCTTGGAAGGCCCTGGGTGCCCTGTAGGAACCCAGCTGTCCTTTTGTGAATCCACGCGGACAGCCCTAAGCCGAGGAGCAGAGGGAGGCAGCCTCACCACCTCCCCCGGAGCTGGGCCTGTGAGTCTAGCACCATCCCACAGTGAGCCTTCCATGGCGCTGGGGAGAGGGGTGCAGCTAAACTGCCTTAGTGCCTGTCCCTACGGCCTGGAGACACAGTCAAAAGGCTACTGTTGCAAGCTACTCAGCTTGCTACGTGGGGCAGCAGAAGATGCCCTCTCCCACCCCCAGCCAGTGTACTCCACTTTGGTAGCTGCCCAGGTAATAGTTCCGGTGACAGTCCGTTGTTTTGTTTCTTAGAAAGGGCTGGTCATGGTGATGCACAGCCGGTCACTATAATACATGTTGTAAGAACCAATCCCTAACTGACAAGTCATTCTGCCTCTGTACTTCCTTCTTGCTTACTCCATATAAGCCCTGAACCACCAGAGATCCAGGCCCGATGTTTTCCAATCAGTGCCTGACTGACATAAAAAGAATCTGCTTCCAAATCCTGGGTGTCGTTTGCGCTGTTTCCGTTTGCTGTAGCAATAGCAATAGGTCCTCAGAAAGTCACCTTCTTACTTGAAAGTCTAATTTATTGCCTGTTGTGCTGCCCCCTGCACCCTGCTGCTCTGGGCCCCTCTCTGCCTCTTTCTAGAGAATCCTCCTAGTCAGGCGTGGCGGCACACACCTGTAATCCTAGCACTCGGGAGGTTGAGGCAGGAGGATCATTGTGAGCTCAAGGCCAGACTGAACTGCATAGCGAGACTCTGTCTCAAGAAAAAAAGGCAAAAAAAAAAAAAAAATAGAGAATCCTCCTGAGTGAAGCTGTGCCCTCCTATTCTACCCCACCTGTATGTATATATTATCCATTTACACACATTTGTCATACTGATTTTTAACACTTTTATTAGTACTTTTTTAGTATTGCAGATTGATTTTCATGGGAGCTACATCCTCAATCTTTTTGTAATTTTAATTTTCAGAATTTTAAGCTGAGGTTTCACTATGTTACCCATGTTGGCCTGGAACTTGTGATCCTTCTGCATCAGCCTTCTGAGTGCCAGGATTACACACGTGATGCTGCATGTGTCTCTCATGCTGTTTTGTTAAACTTTATTTTTGAAAGCAGTTTTAGGTTAGCAGCAAAATGAAGCAGAAACAGCTGGGCAGGGCGGCCCACTCCCGTAATGCCAGCACCATAGTGATCGTTGAGCTCTTGCTGTACCCCAGGCAGAAATGGCTGCGAGAAAGGGGAAAAGACAGACAAGAGACAAAAATCTGGGTCAGGTGGAGCCCCCCTTCTCTTCTGAGGGGAGGACAGGAACTGCCAAAGAATGGAGGAGCGTTTGTTTATATCTTAGAGAGGTTATTGAGTTCAGCCTCTCTACTCAGCAATCAGTTAGCAAGCTGCAACAGCGTGCTTCAAGGAGCCCTCGCGTTCTCAGGTTGGCTGTGTCCTGCACACATAATTGCTTTCCAGCTTCAGCCACTCTCAACATAGCACTCGGGAGGCTGAGGCAGGAGGATTGTTGCAAGTTCGAGGCCAACCTGGGCTACAAAGTGAGCTCAAGGCCAGCCTGAACTGCATAGCGGGACCCTGTCTCAAAAAGACAAAGGAATGATAGTGTTTCCAGTACAGTTTTTGAGGTCCATCCCTATCATTATCTCTATAAAATCTTTTAGATGTAAATTAAAATTTTCTACTCCAAAAGCTCCTGGCCTTTTTCCTTTAAAAATTTAATAATATTTTCATTTTCCAATCTTTTTCACAGGGGTGAGACAGGGTTTTGTTGTGTAGTCAGGCTGGCCTTGGATTCTGCATAGTACAGATTGGCCTTGAACTTGAAGTAAGCCTCCTGCCTCAGCCTCCTGAGTGCTGGGATGACAGGCATGTGTCACCACACCTAGCTCAATCTTTATTTCTCACATACTTCTTAGTTTTTATTTTCTTTACTTTTCCTCCTCCCTTCCTTCCTTCTTCCTTCCTTCCTCCCTCCCTTCCTTCCTCTTTCTTTGTTTGTGTGTTTTACTGAGGATTGAACCTAGAATCTACATACAGAGCTACCTCTCCAGTCTTTTCAAAAATTTTGGTTGGCCTTGCCCGTGGTTGAAATTGTGATCCTCTTGCCTTGGCCTCCAAAAGTACTAGGATTAAAAGTGTGTGCCACATGCCTGGATCTGCCTTTTCTTTTTGCTTACACTACAAATTTGTTAAGGACATGACATTGCCTAGTTTATCTTCACCTCTCCTCAGTATGGACTTGCTTCCTTCCCTGGTGTGGCGCAGGTCAGAATATGCATATCACATACTGCGCTGCTTTTTAGGCTTAAGGTCTGCTGTTCAGACTGAGAAATCTGAGCTCACAGATATGTTTGGTTTTATGTCTTCCAGTGGTTTGAGCAGTGCTAAGTGCTTGCTTTTTCAATTTAAAGGAAGCTGGGTGAGCCACGTTAAAATTACAATTAAAAGTGCAGGTGTGGTGGTGCACACCTGTAACCCCAGCACTCTGGAGGCTGAGACAGGAGGATTTGCCCAAGTTTGAGGCCAGAATGGGCTACACAGTGAGTCCAAGGCCAGGCTGAACTACAGAGCAAGACCCTATATCAAAACAATTTTTTTCAATTAAAAATATTAAGTATTAATCATAAGCAATTGAAGATCCCAGGAAAGTAGAGATAATGTGTTCAATATTCTTTTCTTCCTTCCTTCCTTCCTTCCTTCCTTCCTTCCTTCCTTCCTTCCTTCCTTCTTCCTTCCTTCCTTTCTTTCTCTCTCTTCCTTCCTTCCTTCCTTCCTTCCTTCCTTCCTTCCTTTCTTTCTTCAGGATCTTGATACATAATTCAAGCCAGGCTTGAACTCACTAGCCCAGATTGGCCTTGAACTCGAGGTGATCCTCCTGCCTCTGTCTCCCGATTGCTGGGGTTACAAGTGTGCACCACCGCGCCCGGCTACATGTATGTTTCCGTTACCTAACGTTTCCTAAAGTTTGGTGACCTTAATATATGCCTGTGGATGGAAAAAGGTTCCTAATTCTTTAAAACTGTAACTTCTGTGATGGTGGAAATAGATCACGGAAGAGAGTCTGAGTCAAAGACCATCTTTAAAGGTCTCTTTTTCTCAGTATATTTGACATTTAAAACTCATTACTTTTTGCCACTTGAGTCTCAGTTCGACCTCAAGAATGGAAGAGGCACAGCACCCGGAGGGCAAGGAGCAGCACAGGAAGTCACAAGGAGTGAGAAGGAAGACCAGAGACGATGTCGGATGCCGTGGGAGCGGGAGGGCGGCTGTGGGTGGGAGGAGGGGAGAGGCCGGCTAAGGGGGGTGGGCACAGAAGACCCCGAGAGCGGGACCTCGCCAGGTGAGGAGGGGGATTTCTGCACTGACCACCTGGATCTTTGAATTTTCAAGTTGCACAAAGAACTATAAAATACCAGAAATGAAATATAAAAGCAAAATTCCCCCCCCAAGCCATTTTCCCAGCAAATCAAATCCTTTTGCCTTTTGTTGTTTTTAAGAGTATAAAGAATATTTAGAGCAGCAGAAACCTATCATGCATCTGTCTAAAATACCGTGAAGTGTCTGCTGACATGTATTATCTATTCCCTTCCCTTTCCAAGGTTTTTCTTTCTTTCTTTCTTTTTTTTTTTTTTTGTGGGACCAGGGATCAAACTCAGAACTTTGCACTTTCCAGGCAGGTACTTATTCCACTGAGCTATAGCCCTAGCCTCTTTTTCCAAGGTTTTTGAGACAGGTTGTTACTCTGTAGTTCAGGCTGGTCTTGAACTCACGATTTAGCTCAAACTGGCCTCAAACTCACTCCTGCCTCAGCCTCCCGACCTCTGGGATTACAGGTGTGTGCCACCACACCCGGCAATCCTCAGCTCTTTACAAAAATGGTGTTTACTTTTGTAATTTTAAATTTTGAAGTAGGATCTTGCCAAATTCCTGGGTTGCCCAGGCTCTGCTCAAACTTGCCTTCCTCCTACCTCAGATTTATGGAGTGCTGGGATTGTAGGTGTGTGCCACACAGCCAACTTCTAGTCTCACTTATGTAAAGAGACACTTTTTTGCTCTATTTTTGAGCACACACTGTCCTGTGGCCTTGCCTTCTGTCTGAGGCTGGTGTGGTTTGTGTCTAGATGTCCCCAAGAGCTCATAGGTAGAGTTATTGGAAGGTGACTGGCTTGTAGGGGGTACAGCTGAGGTGCTGTCAGGACGCCAGGGTGTGGTCACAGCAGGTGGGTCCCTGAGTGCAGGACCCAGAAGGGTATTTCACCCCCACCCCTTCCCTGGTCTGTCTGCTTCGTGGCTGCTGTGAAGTGAGTATCTTCCCTCCACCCAGCCCTAGACCTCCCCAGCAGGGACTGAAATTTCTAAACTGTGAGAGAAAATACCCTACCCTCCCTTATGCTGGGGGTGTCTGGGGTTTGTTCCAGGGGTGAGGGGTGTGGCTAAAACCACTGCTGCTGTGGGTCAGGTCATCCCAGAGCCTCGTGTGCCCCGAAGTGGGGTGTTTGGGAGCTTTTCTCCGGCTCTGCCCCGGTGTCCTGCTCTCCTGCCTGAGCATAAACTGAAGTAGGGACCAAAGTGTCCTCTCCTCCTTTCAATTGCTGGTACAGGGCATTGTGTCTCAGGGACGAGGAAAGTGACGAGGAAAGTGATGAGGACAGCTGTTTTCCGGAATGTTACATAAACAGTGGTCCCAGCTGGTCCGTGAGCACGGTGCCCTTGCGCTCCACCGTGGGGCAGATTAAGATGAGTCTCTGGGGCATTTCTAGACCATGCATTTGAGCACTCTCAGGATGTAGGAGTGATTTCTTCTAGTTGATTGTGGTGGGAGATGAGAGGGAAGTAAAGCAACATAGCAGGGAAGGGCTGGGGATACAGCTCAGTGGCACAGAGCCTGCCTGGCAAGGGCAAGGTCCTGAGTTCTATCCCTGGAGCCAAAAATCAAAACAAAAAACTCAGCATGGAATGACTCATTCAGAAGCCCTGGGGAGAATTTGGGCCATATTGCACACCTCCCAAGATCTGCAGACGGTGTTTTCCCTGGTATCTGGGCCCCTTGCTCTCTTACCCTTGAGGCATAAGCTTGGGTCCAGCAGAACCATCCCTCACATTTCTACTGTAAGTTTGTACGTTAGCATTACAGTAGCCGGCTGTGGGTCTCAGTACATTTCCCTGAGGGATACAGGAAGCAATCCATGTGTTTACCCATTGGTGTGATGAGCAACAAGGGGAGTGCAGCTGTGCAAAAGTGTAAAATGAGACTTGGAGCCAGCTTTATGCTTCTTCTAATTGGTTTTGTGTATGTTTACCCGAGCATCACAGAGGGTCCAGTAGACCCACACTGCTCTAGGATTTGTTAACAAAGAAAAAGTTTTTTTTTTTTTTTTTTTTTTTTCTGATGGAAGTAGCCCAGTTCAATACAATGGCACATGAAAGACGGGATTTGCAAGTTTTGGAAGAGGTCAAAAGTGAATCATGAGATCACTCATGCATGGATGATGAAGATGGTCCGTTATGGTAAACCACTTCCTTTCATAACAGAAGAGGGTGTGGTGGGATATGATGGTGAGGATGACAACTTTGACACTGGCCATCTGCACCTAAGTTCCTGCGACAGTGACATGGAGCAAGAATCAAACTGACACAGACACAGGGAATACAGGCCTCCTTGATCCAGCTGATGAGGGAAACAGCAATATGAGTACACATTTGACTACTCCAAATGTTATGAAATGCCCACATGACCAAAAGGAACCATCTAGGGTTAGAACTTGGCCAGAAAATGCAGTGAAGTTCTTGGTAGAGGTGAAAGGGACAGAAGGCCAACACTGCCATTAAATGTTGCAAATTGTAGCAGATAAAATGCTACAAGACACTGTGAAATACACAAAGCCTGAAATGCAAGTAGAGCCTTCTGTGTGCACCAATAACCATATTCAAAAATGTATTTATTTTGACACTGCACTAGCTGGACTGAAGCCCTCAGGGGTCTGCTGTACTTAGCGCAGGTTTCTTTGGGTGATCGCAGGAATGTAAAAGACTTATGGAGAAACAGTGCATCAAAATATGGCATAAAAACTTTATGCCCTTTTAAATGTGAAGACTTAACTATGCTTCCAATTGAGACATTTATCCTGGAGCTCAGCCCTCAGGCCCTCACTCACACAGTGACAGGCTGAGTGAAGGCTTCAGCAGACTTGTTGCTCCATCTCCCAAACCGATCAGAGTGTGACAATTGACAGTTGCTTTACCGGTTTCCAACTGATGTCCCATTTGCTAACAGAGCACACGTGGACCAGCGCGAAACTGCACACGAACAAAGCAGAAATTCCAAATGAAGTGTTGCAATTCCAAACCAGAAAATTTTATAGTACAATCCTTGAATTGCAGAAAGACATAACACTGGCCTCATGCATGGCAAAGCAAAGCAAACTGGTCCTGCTGATGTCCACACTGGACCATGGAGGAAATGCTGATGAGGAAACCAACAAAAATAGGAGGCTGAGATGGAATCGTCCAGCAACAAAACTGGATGTGGAGGGATGCTGTTGAGGAGTCAGGCAGCCACTATGCTGTCACTGGAAACACAAAGCATTGTGTGGTACTTGCTTCTAAACGTGTGTGATTTAAATAATTTGATGGTTTACAAAGAAAATAATCGGTACAAAATTTTGCAGAGAAATTTTCTTAGAAGAGTGGAACGGGAGCTCCTAACAGATCTCTTACAGCAGAAGGAAAACAAAATGTCTTTGCCTGAGGAAATATGCAAAAATACTGTGGAGCGCACTGGTGAGCTGACAGGTGAACAGGCAGGTGCAGCATCAGAGAGACCCCCTGTGACAACAGCAAGACAAGATGTCAAATGTGTCCTACAAGAAAGGGCAGGAGAACGGAACATACCCTATTAGTGTAAGTGGTACTTGTGTATGGAACAGGCAGTTGTCATGTGAGAAGACTGCCTTTGGTGGAACAGTTGAAACAAACATATTTCTTCTTTTTTTTTTTTGTGGTACCAGGAATCAAACTCATGACCTCACGCTTGCCAGGCAGGCGCCGGAAGTGAACGTATTTCTGTGGTAGATCTTGGTTTGTGTTTACACTGCAGTTCACATAGGTTTTTAGTTTTGATGTTATCTTTTAGGTTTTGTAAACACGTACACAGCTGGTGTGAAGATGCTGATACCCATTCTCAGCACTCATTACATATTTGATATTGTATTTTATGGACCTCTTATCTCCTTGCTAAGCGCATGTTGTACGATGTAGCAGGAAGCTCCTGAAAAAACAGGAAGTGAAGAGGGGGACAAGACTGCCACACAGGGAAGGAAAGCTAAGCACACGTGCTGTCAGAGAAAGCGAGATGTGTGCCTAGCACATGCAGTTCTCATGTGTGAAGCAGACTGCCTTCAGTGTGACTGAAGTCAAGGCTTATTTTGGTGGTAGCATTCTATTGCTATTTCCATTGTAGTTCATACAGGCATTATGTCTGATGTTGTCTTTTAAGTTTTGTAAGCAAGCACACCGCTGATGCTAAAATGTTGATGTCCATTCTAAATGCATGATATATATTGCAGGTGTGGTGGCTCATGCCTATATTAAGAATTTAATGCTTTATTGTATTGATATTTTATGTTCCTGTTAACTATGCACTGTGTAATATAACAAGAACCTCCTGACAAAACAGCAAGACCACTGAGATGTCAATTGTTCCCTACAAAAAGGCCAGGAAAGCAAAGGACATGCTGTCAGTGCATGCGATGCATGTGTATGGAGCGTGCTGCCGTCGTGTGTGCAGATGGCCTCAGCTGTGATAACTGATACAACTGGCATTTTCACTGTAGTTCATATGGGAATTTATTTCTCATGTTCTGTTTTAGATTTTGTACACCAAAAACCTGTCAATGTTGAAAATTTTGATACTTTTTTATAAATAGTCAGTAAATATTAAAAACTCCTTTTTTGAGACAAGCTCTCACTATGCAGTTCAGGCTGGCCTTGAGCTCACTTTGCAACCCAGGCTTGTCTCAAACTCACAAAGATCCTCCTGCCTCAGCCTCTCGAGTGCTGGGATTACAGGCATGCTCTACCACGCCCAGTTAATATTAAAAACTCAACACTTTACTTTTGTGATTTTTTTCCTGTTACGTACTCACTGTTTAATATAGTAAAACTTATAAAATTATAATTAACAACTCATCAGTAGAAATATTCTAAACAGTAAACGTGGATCTGGCATACCCATGTTTTTGTGCCTTGATGACAAAGTTAGTCTTATGCTCCAAGAGCTCCTGGAGTCACCTGAAGACAGCACCCATTACCCGAGCTGCTGTTTGTTCTGAGCACAGTGCCTGCCTGTGCTCACGGTTTGCACTCTCCAAGAAGCCTATACTCAATGGAACAGTCTATTGTACAGGTATTGGCCGATCCTGTTGCGCCCAGCCTACCCTGATTCAAGTGGACATCTGAAAATCTGTTTCTAAATCAGATGATTAAAGTAGTAAGTTAATTCCTAGGTCTCTTTCAGGGTCTTCTATATTGTATCTCTCTTTTTTTTTTGATGCAGGGTCTCACTTTGTAGCCCAGGCTGGCCTCGAACACTCACTGATCCTGCTCAGCCTCCTGAGAGCTGGGATTACAGATGTGCGCCACTGTGCCTGGCTGAAACTTTATTTATTCTTTTTTTTTTTTTTTTTTTGTCATTTTGAGGCAGGATCTCACTATGCAGTTCGGGATGACCTTGAGCACACTTTGTAGCTCAGGCTGATCTCAAACTCACAGCAATCCTCCTGTCTTAGCCTCCTGAGAGTGCTGGGATTATAGGTATCTGCCGTGATGCCCCAGCACCAGATATTTTAGAAAAGAAAACTAATTTTTTCCCACAGTAAATTTTCTGGTTGGAATTAGCTACATGGGGGAAATGTAGGTTGAAGGATGATTTGATTGACCTCAGTTTCACATTCAGCATTTCATTTCTAATTCTTCTGCCCCAGGCTACAATTGCCAAATGTCCTAAACCAGTCTTTAGGATAAGACAGATGTACATTTCCATCTCCCTTGTTTGCAGTAGTTCGGTTGTTAATTGTCCCAAAGATCTACCTCAGTCTCAGCTCACAGACCCCACTGCAAACAGTGTGCGAGCAAAGTTAGAGTTGTTTAACTTCACTGTAAAATCCAGAAGTGAACTGAGAGTTAGTATTTGTGTAGCTCTATCCTAATGTTACAAACTTCAACAGCTGCAATACAATGAAATGTTAAGCATTGTCAAAGTCTGCATTTTTGCAAAAAGAACACTTTTTCCCCACCGTATCTGTGTATGTGCGTGTGTGTGTGTATGTGAGAGTGTGTGAGTGTGTCTGTGTGTTATTTGACAAATCGGGCACAGGAACATGTATAAAGAAAAGAAAAAAAAAAGAAAAGAATTGACTGGCACTTAGAAAAAACCATGGGCAACATTTTGGCCTGGTTTATTCTCAGTTCTCACTCTACAGTACAAACATGGTTTCTTCACATATAGAGAAGTCCATGCATTTTGGGTAAATGGAGAGAGGTTGATTATTAAGCCCAATATTCCATGGAACTGAGGCCAAAGGCCAGGGTATCCATCAAAGAATGGAGATTATGACACCAAAATGAATCTAAAACAAGATCAGGCTGTGGGTGGTGGCACACACCTGTAATCCCAGCACTCAGGAGGCTGAGGCAGGATGATCATTGTGAGTTTGAGACCAGCCTGGGCTACAAAGTGAGCTCAAGGCCAGCCTGAACTGCATAGCAAGACCCTGTCTCAGAAAGACAAAATAAATAAATAAGTAAAAAACCAAGATCAGTAAGTTTAATCATTACTATTTCATGGTAAAGCTTTCATATTATAAACTTAAAACTTTGACACTGTGGTTCATGCTTGTTACCATCTGCTGAAACATCTCAGCAGTTCGTGGTCCTCAGAGTGTGTCTCTGTCCGTCTGAGCACAGCAGAGGGACCTAATGTTGGTCACGTTACTGCAGAGTTAGTGAGCCGCTCCTGGCAGTGTAACCAACTAAAATGAAGACTCACCTCCCCTTCTTGTTCTGCATTTGAAGACTGGCTCACTGGTGACTATATAGTAATTTCATGGAGGTAGTTCCACAAATTTATGCTTTTTGCCGCATGGAAGAAAAAAATACTGGATAAAATGGTGCTCTGTGTTTTGTTTTGAATAAACGCTGTGTGCGCATGGTAGACCTACAAGTTTCACATACTCACGAGCAGAATGTATCCCTGCGCCTTAGATGCAGAAACGCGTTGGTGGAGCCACGGAACTGGCTTTTAGGTCAGGGAAGTCTGAGTTCCCACCCACAGTGCAGTTCTCCCACACTCTGTACACCTCCAGTTTTAGCGTCGTGGTGGTGTAATGTGGTTCCGAAGCCTCTCACAACCGCAGCCATCACGCGGCGCTCATCCCCTCGTGGGCGGTCTTCTTGTCTGCAAGAACCGCTTGTTAGTGGCTTCTCTACCGCGGATATTCTTTCCACGGCGCAAGGGAAGGATTTCCTTTGAACACGCAGATGTTTTCCTTTTTCTTTCCTTTAGAGAGCCATGAGGAGTGACTGCTTCCCTGTGCTTGGCGGTCTTACTGGAGTACAGGAGCTCTTAAAAGTCAGGCTGTCACTGGCTGGGATAGAATGATGACTGTGGCCGCAACCCTGCTCCTCACAGCTGGCGATTCTGTTACTTTACGCTGCGCCGTGATTACTTCCTGAGCACACACAACCGAAGGATGTGAGCTAAGCATATTCCGTGTGGTTCTTAAATCACCCAGAGCTTTGTTTGGCCCATTGTCAATGACAAGTGTGACACCCTTTCTTTACTGAGTTCCCCGTCTGTAGATTCCTTTAATTATATTACTGAGTACGTGTAAATAAAACCAGAACAGCCGACTGTGGAACCATTACTACGTGGCGTGACTATGTGAACTAAAAACTTCTAGGTCTTTCTAAATATTTGTGTATCTTAAAAAATATTGATATCATTAACCTTTCTGGGCAAAGTAGTAAACTTTTTACATTAACATAATTTTTTAGAATTTACACACTGAATACATTTCAAAAATCTATGGTTGGCCAGGAGTGGTGGCACACACCTATAATCCCAGCATTCAGGAGGCTGAGATGGGAGAATCATTGCAAGTTCAATGCCAGCCTGGGCTATATAGTGAGTTCAAGACCAGCCTGAACTGCATAGCAAGACCTTGTCTCCAGCAAACAAACAAACAACAAACACCAAAAATCAGGCCTGTAGACCAATGGGACAGAACAGAAGACCAAGAAATAAATCCATACATCTTCAGCCAGCTGATGCCCAACAAAGCTACCAAAAATGTACACTGGAGAACAGACAGCCTCTTCCAGAAACGGTGCTGGGAAAACTGGATATTCACATGCAGAAGATTGAATTCATTCTTCTATCTCTCATCCTATGCAAACATCAACACAAAGTGAATCAAAGTTCTTAGCACAAGATCTGAAATGTTGATACTACTGGAAGAAAATCGAGGGGAAATATGGTAAGACATTGTCACAGGCAGTAATTTTCTGAATAGGGCTTCAATAGCTCAAGAATCAGCAGGAATTGATAAATAAATTTATATTGAATTAAAAAGCTTCTGCAAAAAAAGAAATGATCAACAAAGTGAAGGAACAACTTACAGAATGGGACTAACAGCCAACTAGTCATCTAACACAGGACTAATATCCAGAATATATAAAGAACTTAAAACACTAAACACCTGAAAACTGCCCCCCCCATAATCCAGTCAACAAATGCACAAGTAATACGAATAGAAACTTTACAAAAAGAGAAGTATAAATGGCCAATAAATGCATGGAGAAACACTCAACAGTTGTAGCTATCAAAGCAAGTCAAAACTACCTTGGGATTCCATCTCACCTGGGGTAGATTCTATTACGAACAAACCAACCCTCAGAATAACAAAAGCTGGCCAGGCAGTGGAGAAAGAGAAATCCTAGACACTAACAGTGGGAAGGCAAGTGTTATGGATGATACGCAGTGTCAATGTGAGGAGTCCAGAGGCTTGCCTCACTCACTCAGCAGTTCTACCTCCTGCCGCTGTGCAAGGGAAGCGGACAGAGGTGGTGTGGGCGTGGATGGACAGCCCGCCCCCCTCCATGCAATATAAGGAGGGAAAGTGGCTGCTCCTCCCTTTTGCTCTTGCTGCTTTTGCTGTCTTCCTGTTGCCCTCTGCCATGTGCCACCCTGCCTTGGAGCCAACTGATTACAGACTGAAACCTCGACAAACTGTGAGCTAAATAAACCTTTTTCCTTCCTTAATTTTGGGCGTCGGGTATTGTGTCTCAGCAATGAGAAAAACAGCCAAGACAGCAAGTTAGTACAACTTCTACGGGAATAGTGTGAAGGCTTCTCCGAAAGCTAGGGGGTAAATCCGCACAGCTCTAGCTGCGGCACTCCTGGGTGCACACCCAGAGAAGCGAGGTCAGCATGCAGGAGAGACATTGGCTCGGCCACGGCTATGACAGCAGCCTTCACAATAGCTTAGGTGTGGACTCGGACTGGGTGCCCAGCCGCAGACCAGTGGGTGAAGGAAGTACGGTGCATGTGCACAGTGCAGCATTAGCCGCAAATGAAATCCTGTCGTTTGCAGGACGATGGATGGAACTGAAGAAGTCACGGTAAGCAAAATAAGCCAGATAGAGAGAGATACTTTTGCATGAACAAATGAAAACCCAAAGATGGCCTCAAAGTTGAGGAGGGACCGTGGAGATCTGGAAAGGGAGTTGCAGAGGGAGGGTGGATGAAGGGATGGCAGGACCGACATATACGGGTATGGAAATTTGTACAATTTAGAAATAAATGGTCAGGCGACTCGGGAGGCTGAGGCAGGAGGATCGTTGTGAGTTAGAGGCCAGGCTGGGCTACAAAGTTTAAGGACAGCCTGAACTGCATAGTGAAACCCTGTCTCAAAAAGACAAACAACAACAAAAAAGAAATAAATGTAGGTGCTTCCTGTTTTCTCTTTGCCCAGGATCGCCAGCATGAGCTGTGTTTGCACCAAGACAGTGAAGCGGGCGGCTGGGTCAGCACTGAGAAGGACGGCACGCGCCTGCACAACGACTTCTACGCCAATAAGCGCGTGGGCGAGGAGGTCACCATCATCCCTGCAAGAAGCTCCGAGGGAAGACAGGAGGCTACGGCACACTTCCGGTGACGCGGGTTCAGAGAGGCTGTGTACAGGTATGTCTGTCAAGCTGCTGGAGGAGACAGAAGGGAGGGACACGTACGTCCCCGGGGTCTCAGCCTCGGATCAGGAAGCGCTGACGCAGATCCCGACACTAAGGACATGCAAAGCGTTGGCACTTCGGCGGCCTCTCCAACCTGCAGGTCACACGGCCCACCGTCCGGATGAATTTCAAAACACTACATGAAGCTGTTAGATCTTGTTGCTAAGCTGTAATGTTGTCAATGAACTCGGGGCAACTGAGAACAAGGAAGAGGGAAATGTAACAAGACCCTTTCACACCCTCCATTCCGCGCTTCCCCTCGGGACCTGCAGAACCCCTTTCTGTCCGCACTTTTGCTGAGGCCTCTGGCTCCACTGAAAGCACTCTTGGGAGGAGACTTTTCTAAACTTGCTCCGCCTCTCCGCTGGTCCAGGAGTGGATGAGCTCTCAGTGCTCCTGCTTGGCGAGCCCGTCCCTCCCAACACGGCTGGACGCCAGTGTTCTTCCGTCCTTACAGCATGGCCCTCTCACTGTCTCGGATCATTTCAACGTCAGATGAGCTGGTGCTGAAGAAAATTCCTGTGCAGCTGCATTTCCTCTGCAAGCTACTCCCATCCGTCTTTCCTTCTTTTCAGTGAAGTTCTTTTCTTTTCAGTGTCTCCGGTTTTCTTTCTTTTTTTCTTTTCCCTTCTTTTTGTTTTTGAGGCAGGATCTCACTACGTAGTGCGGCCTGGCCTTCAATTCACTCATGTAGCCCAGGCTGGCCTCTAACTCACAGCAGTTCTCCTGCCTCAGCCTCCTGAGTGCTGGGATTACAGCGCTGCGCCACGATGCTCAGACTTTTAATATGCTTTGAAATTAAAGACTTATTTTTCTGCAATTTATATTTATGTATTTGTTTATTTTGCAGTATTGGGGCCTCACACGTGAGGCAAGCGTTCTACCACTGAGCCTAATTTTTGTTTTTTTCTCCTTTTTTATTTTAAAGAGACTAAAAAAAAACCAAAACAAAATAACAACATAGACAAAACCAGAACAACACAAAAACCATAAAAATGATCCAGCTTCAAAACAAAATGATAGGAATTAACCATGGTTGTTACATTACATGTTATCTTCAGTGAAGTCGCTCAAATCACCAGATGTAAGAATGCAAGATTGATCAAACCATTAATGAGAATAAAAAATAACAAAAAATAGAAACAATACAGACCTTCACTAAACAAGATGGTAGGAATTCACCAGTGGTTGTTATGTTGTATATTGTTGTCTTTAAATTAGTTATTCAGATTATTAGATGTAGCCAGGTGTTGTGGCACAGGCCTATAATCCCAGCACATGGGAGGCTGAGGCAGGAGGATCCTTGCTTCTTCAAGGCCAGTGTGGGCTACAAAGTGAGTTTAAGACCAGCCTGAACTGCAGGATGAGACCTTGTCTCAAGAAGCAAAAAAATTTAAGCATTAACTGTTGTTTTCAATAAACCAATGCACATCAGCAGTACAACTGAGTCTTATTTTTGTTTTCATTGCTTCTTTACATTTTAGTTGTCGACAATGTTGTGCTCTTAGGTTTTCTTTTTTTAATCTTTTTTGGGACAACATCTTCACTATGCAGTTCAGCCTGTCCCTGAACTCACTTTGTAGCCAAGGCTGGCCTTGAACTTGCAGTGACCCTCCTGCCTCAGCCTCCCATGTACTGGGATTCCAGGCCTGTGCCAGCACCCCTGGACCTGTGTCATACATTCAGAAGTCTATCTGCAACATAAATCTTTTAAGTAATGTAACAAATAATAAGGCTTTTTATAAAAAGAACACCCAGTGATTTTATTATCAAATCCCATGTATTGATCCTTTACCTTTCTAAATGGTGCAGCCATGCGAGTGGAACCTTTCTGAGGGCCACTGGTCTTTACAGCCTGGACAGATGCCCTGCCGAGAGACAGAGTGGTGTTCTTTGTATCTAATATCTGCGCTCTCCCCTCACTCCAGGACTGCGCGCCTTGTCACCTGCCTCCACGTTCATCTTAGCTACTTTTCTCCTCGCTAAGACAAACTACCCACGGTGTAGTCCAGAGTTTGTGGAGGTTTCAGTTCGTAGCTGGCTGGCTCTCCGGGAGAGTGGCCTGGCAGAGGAGAAACAGTCCAGGGCAGAGCAGGACAGGCAGAAGGCAGCGAGAAGCAGGCAGCAAGCGACCAGCAACAAGCAGAAACCTTTCTGCCTCTTCATCCAGTCTGGGCTACACAACCTCAGGGCGAGCAGCTCTCTCACCCAGGGTAGTGCAGCCTGGATCCTCCCCAGAACTGTGCCAAGCCAATCAGTGGGCTAATTTAGTGATCACCACCCTTGACCCCAGCATCGCACAGCCTAGATCCAGCCTCCCCTGAAAAGCCCCACCTGTGCCTGCACGAACGTTTGGGGCACATCTAGACAGAAAGCTTAGCAAGTGGTGATCCTGGCTGACGGAAGTAGTTTTCTTTTGGGCCAGGGTTCTATTTTTTCACCACTGACTGAGTGCAGCTTTCACACTGTGTCCGGCCTGTTCTTCGGAGGCGTCCTAGGACAGAGCTGGGGGTCCTGGCATGCGTGCTCTGAAGGCAGCACCAGCACAGCTGCTTTTTCTGGGCTGCCTGGAACTCACGTTCGTTCTGTCTGTGGCCTGAAGATGTGGTTTAGTTTGGATTCATCACCTGTGATGTGTACCTAGACCTCCCCACAGAGCCTCAGGTCGACATAGGTGGGGTTTTTGGGAGGTAGCTCTGTCTAGGGTGTGTGATGCTGGGACCCAGGGTGCTCACCCTGGGTGTGGGCAGCGCTGCCCACATGTCTGGGAGCCTGGGTGAAATGCAGAGGCAGCTTGGCTGGTGCTCCTGCAGCTTTGCTGCTTTGCTGCCTGTTGCCTGCCGAGAGCTGTCTCTCCTCCGCAATGCCTCCCTGCCTCGGCGCCAGCCCTCTGTGTGTGCACTGAAACCGCTACACACTGAGAGCTGATACAAAGCTTTCCTCTTGTAATTTGGGGTGTTGGGTATTTTGTCCCAGCAAGGAGAAAAGCAGCTAAGACACCACCTGAGCTATAATTATACCCACCCCTGCTTCCGACATCCCTAACCCAACCACACCCTGTCTCTGAGCACTGCGCAGCTGGTTCTTGCTCACTGCAGGATTCCATTCCAGCTTGTCCAGATGTGGCCACACAAAATTATCCACTTTCTGCCCCGGGTTGGGCAAGCTGGCTTGGTGTCCACGTGGGCCAGGCAGTCCTGGCAGAAGCTGTCAAAGGGGTCCCTGCGCTTTGCTGTCCCTGTGGCAGTGGAACCTCCACCATCCGTCCACTACATTCGTCCATCCCTAAGCCTGTGCCCTAGCTCGAGAGAGAAACCCAGGCTGGCTTCTCTAAGAGGAGGCCCGGAGCATGCAGAGGAGGTGCAGGGGTAGCAGCGTGGAGGTGGTCAAATGCAAAAACATAATGCAAAGCTACTTCTGTGAATAAATAGATAATTGTCACTAGCAGGGAAACCTCCTCTGTGGCTTCCTCTGGTCACACCCTCGCTTTTCCATTTTGCACCCAGTCTGCTGACTTTTTCTCCTTGTGCTTGTGAGCCCTGCATGCGGGTTTCTGTGGGAGCCAGCACGTCACTGCCTTGGTACTGATTCTCCACTCGCTGCTCTGCTCAGCCTACAATGTGGAAACACAGGCTCATCATAGACAAGACCCGTGCTGTAAAGGATGACTCAGGTGATCCAGATTTTGAGGTAAAATCAGAAGGAAGTAACACTGCAACTGAACTCAGAAATTTAAAACAAGGAGCCAGGTGTGGCACACGCCTGTAATCTCAGCACTCAGAAGGCTGAGGCAGGAGGACTGCTGTGAGTTTAAGACCAGCCTGAGCTACAAAGTGAGCTCAAGGCCAGCCTGAACTATACAGTGAGACACTGCCTCAAAAAGACCACATCATGGGGGAAACTTCTGCACCTCAGCTTTGTGCTAAGTCACTGTCAAAACCCAGCTGTGCTCACAAACACAGGCCTCCAGGCTAAGTGTCTAAGGTGCATTTGAAGTAGGAATGAATTTCATTTTGAGTCCGATGCCCGAGATATCTTATTATGCTTTTGCAAATACTACATAAAACACAAAACATTTCAAAGTCTGAAATGCATCTGGTTCCCAGCATTTCAGATAAGAGATGGTCAGCCTGTACCATTCTAATGGGCCAGGACTATCCCTAACCTTGAAGTTTAGGGTATCACTTTGGTTTCATCAACCTCTGTATAAGTGACTTTGTTGACACTTAGACTATAAAACAACCAGAATAGGTACTTAATGGATTGTAGGTAGTCCAGCTAAGTTTCTTCATTTTATTAATTTTTTTTTTTTTGTCTTTCCCAGACAGGGTCTTGCCATGCAGGTCAGGCTGGCCTTGAGCTCACTTTGTAGCCAAGGCTGGTCTCTAACTCCCAATGATCCTCTTGCCTCAGCCTCCCGAGTGCTGGGATTACAAGAGTGTGTCACCATGCCCTGCATTTTATTCATCTTTTTAAAAAATCAAATTTTGTTTTCATTAACTTTTCTTCCATTTCTTTTCTTTTTTTAATTTTTTTTTTTCCCTTGTTTGAGACAAGGTCTTGATGTGTAGTCCAGGCTGGCCTTGAACTCACTATGTAGCTCAAGTTGGCTATAAACTCTTGGCATTCCGCCTGCCTCAGCTTCCCCAGTACTAGGGTTATAGGTGTGAACCACGTAGCTCTTTTTCCTTTTCTGTTTCACTGATTTTCACTTTAAGTTTTATGATACCCTCCCTTCTCCTTGCCTGAGTTTAGTTTGGCATACTGTTCCTGTTTTGTTTTGTTTTTTTATTTCCTGGAAATTTTTCTTTATCTACAGTAAGTTCCTGACTTACGACCATTTGAGTTGCAAAATTTTGCAGATTTAAAACATTCAGTGATGCAAATTGTGCAAGTAGCTCACGTGTCTGCTGGACATTGCCACCGCTGCGTGCTTACTGCACCGCCCACAGTGTGCAGGAGTGTGCTCCTCAACGAGGGCCCGGGGGTCGCGAAGCCAGAGGAGAAGCACCGGTGATGTGGAGCGGCCTGCGAGGAAGTGAAAAGCAATAGCCATGGCAACCAGGGTGAAAATATAGATAAGTTTATGAACATTCTCCTGGAGCTGGTGCTGGAGCAGAACTTGTTCGTAAGTTGGGGACTTAATGTATGTATTTATTTATTTTTTCCTTTTTATTAGTACATTCTTTCCTTTTTTCTTTTTGGTCTTTTTGAGACAGGGTCTTGCTATGCAGTTCAGGCTGGCCTTGAGCTCACTTTGTTTTTTTTTTTTTTTTTTTTGGCGGTACTGGGGGTCGAACTCAGGACCCTGCGCTTGCTAGGCAGGCGCTTATTCCACTGAGCTATATCCCCAGCCCTTGAGCTCCCTTTGTTGCCCAGGCTGGTCTTGAACTCACAACGATCCTCCTGCCTCAGCCTCCCAAGTGCTGGAATTACAGGCGTGCGCCACCTTGCCGGGCCCAATACAGGTGTAATGGTTACGCGTATGGGGGGGGTGGTACACGTACCTGACAAACTCTGGCTCTCCGCACTCCCCTCCCTGCCCCGCCTCCGCGCTCCTTTTGGTCCCGGTCTCCTTCCCTTCTGGCAAACTGCTGGCTCCCTGTTTGCTATATTTTATCTTTTCCTCCTTTTGCTTTACACTTTGGGGTTTCTCATAAGAAAGAAATAAACAATATTTAAACTTGTGCATCTGATGTATTTCCCTTAACATTACGGTCTCATGATACACTCATTTTCCCACAGATAACTCAAATTTATGCTTCTTTCTAGCAGAGCATACTCAATCATGTACAGATACCACATTTTCGTCATCCATTTACCTGTGATAGACATAGCGGCTACTTTGAAGATTTAGCTACTAAGAATTGTGCTGCTATAAACATGGGTATGTGTGTACCACTGTAACAATGTGTCTTTAGCGCTCTCAGGAAGATACCTAAAGAGCAATAGCTGTGTTGAACATAATTTCCAGTTTTAGTTTTTTGAGGGATCTCCATACTGTTTTCCATAGGGATTGTACTGGTATACATTTCCGCAACGCTGTAGAACAGTTCCATTTTCCTTGCTAGCATTTGTTATTATTTGATTTCTTAATATATGTATTATAATATATATATATATATATAGCCTCTTTGAGACAGGGTCTCACTATGTAGTTCAGGTTGGTTTTTTTGTCTTTTATGTCACAGGGTCTTGCTATGCAGCTCAGGCTGGCCTTGAGCTCACTTTGTAGCCCAGGCTAATCTCGAATTTGTAACAATCCTCTTGCCTCAGCCTCCCGAGTGCTGGGATTATAGGCGCGCGCTGCCACACTGGCTTGATTTCTTTCTTTCTTTCTTGTCTTTTTGAGACAGGGTCTCACTGTGCAGTTCAGGCTGGCCTCGAACTTGAAACAATCCCTCCCAAGTGCTGGGATTACAGGCATGCGCCACCACGCCTGGCTCTGATTTCTTAAATTTTATCTCTTGGATTTGTGTTTGGTACCTTTTCATGCACTCTCATTTTGCTGAACTATTCTTTCATGTTTTGTATCATTTTGTTTAGCTCACCTAGCTTCTTATTAGTGTCTTCTAAAAGTTAAATGGTCATTTTATTATTTCCGTTATCTTTTCAGTTTTGTCGTCATCTTTGTGCTTATTAGAAACCTTGTTGGTCTGCTTTATTTTTGTCTGTTCTTTTAGCACTTCATGTAATTCAGCTCATTCACTACGGAGTTTCCTTCTCATGGATGCGCTGTGGGTAGGTTGGGAAAGCTGGGGCTTTTTAGAGGCATTTTGCTGACTGTTTGCAGGTGTTTATTTCCTTTTTGTGCTGGAAGGTGCAGGTTGATCATAGTGGACTTTGCAGCTAGTAGGGAGATCTCTGTCCTGAGTGTCCCACTTTCAGTAGTGGACTCTGGACATAGCCTTTGCCTCTGTCTCAAGATCCAACCACCTCTGTT
>PVLD010022903.1:0-28428 GCA_004027595.1 Dinomys branickii | reverse complement strand
TATATAAGGATATTTCTATATCATGAAAAGTATCTTGAACTAACAATAGTCAACTTTGTTTTGCTTTTTTATTTTAAAGAGAATGAAAAATAATAACAAAATAACAACATAGACAAAAACAATAAAAGTGACACAGGGCTTCAAAACAGAGCAGTTGGAATTAAGAGTGGTTGTTATATTATATGTTGTTATCTTCAATGAACTTGCTCAGATCACCAGATGTAGACATGCAAGATTAATCAAAGCATTAAGGAGAATAAAAAATAATATCAGTAATCTGTATGTAGAGAAGATAACCACATTTATTCTAGAAATTTGTATTACTTATTTTTCTTACTTGCTTGTTAAAATAAGCATGTATTATTTTTACATTTAAAATAGATAAATTTTAAAAACAAGAAAAATATAAGTGAAGCTAATTCAGAAAATAAATTTGAAACATAAGAAATGTAGTCAAAGAACTACTCATTAAAATGGATTATAAGTTTGAATATGCTCCTTACAGAGCAAATAGTTTAGATTAACTAAATGTTCAATTTTGAAAGGAAAAAAATCATCAAAAAGTTAGCACATTTAAAGGATATATTCATAAACTATAATGCAGGAAATTACAATAAACAGAATATTTGTAAAATATTCCACACACAAAATTTTGGCAAATAAAATAATGACAAAATATTGAGAAATAAAACTTGAAGCAAAAAGTGAATAAAACTATAGAACTTTTAAAAACATTCTATCAATTTTAGAAATGGCTGTTATATTACATACTGCTATCTTCAACGACATTGCTCAGATTACCAGATGTGAGAGTGCAAGATTGATGAGACCATTAAAGGGAATAAAAAATAATAAAAGAGAACATTAGAAAGGATACAGAGCTTCACTAGACAAGACAGGAGGAATTCACCAATGGTTGTTATATTCATAATGTTGTCCTCAAAGAAATTGTTCAGATTACCAAATATAAGCATGCAAAATTGGTCAAAAAATTTAAGCATTAACTGTTCAAACAATCAGCTTTTTAAAGGGGATGGGAGGCAGTAAGTAAAAGTGCCCAAATGTAGTCCTGAAGGCTCCCTTCCATTTGCTAGAAAACAAATTGGCTGAGACCTAGATTTCTCCTCCTCTCAAGGAGAAGCTTTTCCTCTGCTCCGTTTCTCCAAGAATGGAAGACTTCGTCTTACTGAGAGGTGGGACTCTGCACTTACATTGGGTCTCAGTCTCAGCATTCGCAAGGTAAGACAGCTAGCTTTGGAACCGTGATCAGGCAGTAGCACAACGTTCTGGTCCCACACTGATGAGTTTGTTCTCCTACTGGCACCCTGAAAAGGAAGAGCAAGAAATAGGCAGTGCACCTCTATTTTACCTCGTCAGGGTCCTTGTGGGCAGGTGGAAAACTCAAGATGTTCATGCCTTCTCCTGCATTTAATCCTGATTGCTCATGTGGGACATGACAAATATCTAGGATTTTGCACACTACAATCTCAAATGAGAAACCAAAGAACATAATTTAATATGTTCTGCCTAACGTAAAAAGAATAGAAACAGGAAGCGGCTGTGATGGGGGATGGACACGTTAGTTCCAGTCCTCTGAGAAGCAGGTAGGATTGGATGTGCCAGAGATTTAGTGGGGGAAATGCCTACAAAGGAAAAAAATGAGGGAAAATGCAAAGCGGCTGGTTGTCATCACGTTGTGATGCAAATCTAAGCCCAGTGGTGGAGAGAAAAGAAGATGCATTTGTTCAGGAAATGTCGTGTTCTGTGGTGTACTTCTAAGATGATTTCAGTAACACTGATGGGAAGTCCTTGATTCAAATGGGCTATGAAAGAAGCCCCGTGTTTCTAAAGCAGGTTAGTCTTTGTATCCCAGACAAGCTCATGGGCAGAGTGACTTCCATACCAATGCGGTGATGGCTTTCAAAGGGCAGTGGCTGGGGACCTGTGTCATTTATGCTTCCTGCAGATAGAGGTCTGAAAGGCTTATTCTCAAGGGTGCCACCATGTAGTTCTCAGATAAGAGAAAATGATGAAAATTTGTAGATATTATAAAGAGAGGCTTAGAAAGACCAAGGAGATCAACCACAAAGCATTTATTATTAATGGAGCAGTTTAAAATTCATCTACAGGCCTGGTGATGTTCAAGAATAAAAGATTAAATTGCTTTGCAGCTAACTAAGAACCCTATTGCAATGGGGTGTGGTACAGTGAGGACTTTATTTATCCATAGTTACAAATTTTAGAAATAAGAAAAATAAACCAGTCAGCACATATAAGCCTCCAAATTCTCATGGCTGTTCACCTTTCACTTGCTAATTTGAAAAACAGAAGAAATGTAATTTAATAGACCATCTCATAGCAGATTTATGATGGTAAAATATGAAAAACAGCTATGTATAATCTAAAAAAGAAAACTGTAAATTAATATGCTTTGACATATCCACTGAAATGGCTATTTAATAGATCAGTCATTTCAAAGGATATGTGCTGAAATGATAAAATTTTCAAAATAAATAAAATGTAGCATTATACAAATCAGTTTCTGAAATGTGGTTCTGATTATACATACATGCATACAAACAGAAAAGCAAATGCAAAATAACAAATTGAAACATTCATACATAATTATTGTGGGTTGACTTAGGAATAATTTACTATTTTATCATTTATGCTTTTTGGTTATTTTTGAATTTCCCACTACATGTGAAGTACAAAGTGAGAACATAATTTTGTAAAATAAGTTTAAAATGTCCAGCCAGGTGTGGGTGTGTACCGCTGTAATCCCAGCCCTTGAGCAGCTGAGGCAGGAGGACCATCCCAAATTTGAGGCCAGCCTAGGTTACATAAGGGAGTTCAGGGTGAGCCTGCACTACATAGTGAGACCCTATCTCAAAAAAAGTTTAAGATGTCCAAATACTATAGTGAAAATGTGATCCTAGTTGATGTTCTTTTGCCACGTATTTCTAGCTTTCCCCTGAAAACACATCACTGTAAGAATGTATTTCCTGGTGGTCTTGTGATTACAAGAGGCTGTCTGACTAGGTTAAAACAGTGAATTAAAAGCAAAAGCATGAGGTGTTGCTTCCAGCGCAGGATGATTAGTTGCTGATGTAAGTATTCCCTCTCTTCCATGAGGATCGGTGGTGCTGAAAGTGTGGCTGCTTCATCAGTTTGAATACCTGAGAAGGTGCAGTGGAGAGCAAGCCCTTCCAATAACCTGTGAATGATGCATACAGAGTGCAGAATGAGCTTGTGTTCCTTTCAGCTCTGGGATATGAAAGTTGTAGTTTTTATAACATAATGTAGTCTTTTATGACTGATACAAACTTGATGACAGAAAAGGGGTACTGCTATAGCAAAACCTCAAATCTGTGGAGTTATCTTCAAGACTAGATGTCACACAGGGAGAAATCTGGTGCAGGAGCTTAAGAAGAGTGGAAGGAGGGAGGAAAGAAGGGAAGTAGAGACAGACAGAGACAGAGAGGATCTTAAAAATAACTGTACAAAACTTCAGTGGTAAAATTGCAAAACATTAATGACCTTGGTGTAATCATGTGAAACCATTTGACAAATCTTAAATTAAAACACATTTTACTACACTGCTGAACAGAGTCAAGGTTGTGTAATACATAGAATGGATAAAATACTGTCACAGATTAGAGGAGGTTAAAGAAATGTAAGAACTAATACAATGTTGGTTCTTGGAAGAGAAGAAACACTGATGGGAATCCCACTGGCATTTAATTTGTTCTGTAATCTAGTTATTACTGTTAATTTCCTCGATTATACTATTGTTATATAAGATGGTAGTATTAGTGCACTCTTGATGAAAGGAAGAGCTTTGTACTATTTTTGCAACTTTTTTGTACATGTAAATTATTTGTGTATACATGAGTATGTACATTTGTACATAGAACAAACTGAAACTGGATGAATAGAAACTAAAAACTTGCAAAATTTTATTTTGCAATTCTTTGAGGCATAAACTAATAATTGGGCTTCTAAACATTTATATTTTAGGGTTAAATTTAAGAATTTACATGAAATTGCTTCTAAAAACGTATGTTTACCCCATAATACATAAGAGAAACCAAAGTTAATTAGTAAATGTTCATCTTTTTGAGTACATTATTTCATTTCTTAATAAGTAAATGACTTTTTACTTTTGTAAGTTAGCACACAATATTGGTAGAATTGAGAAATTAGGTCATTGACCATGTCCAGATGGACAAAGAAATTTAGTTTTTGGAAAAGTAGGCCAACTGCACAACAATTAAGACATCTGCCTACTTAATTACTGCTACATTATACAGATAACCTTTAAATTTCTTTTTACCCTACTGTCACTTCAAAATTTCATTAACACAGTGTGTCAACTGAGAGGGTTGAAATTTTAGCATGTATTTCTTGATAATTGTCATATTTGTCCATTTTACATGTTCTATAAATGTGAATGTTATGCAAAAATTCAGTAATCACAATATTATTGTCTGCTGAAAACTGTACTTCAACATAAGATGTGATCTATAATTAATTGAATTTAATTCAGCCAGCTGTTGTATTTTAAGAATAATTTGTGGTTGTATTTTCTGTTTTCTTCTTTCCCACGTTTCTGAGAGAAAGTGATTTAGTCAGTAGGAAATGTTCTTTAACATCATATATTTAAAACTATGGAACCAAAAAATAAATAAATAAATAAAATAAAACTATGGAACCACAACTTTCAAATGGCATTCATGTTAAGCTTCTATAAAGGATGGTGAATTTCAATCATGGGGTATATTTTTGAGGTTGGCTAAGAGTTATAAAAATACAATTTTAAACAGGTAAGATTTAAAATTTGCGAGGCATGCATAAATATTACCGCATATATGTACCTTTCCTTTTCATAATCAGAATTTCTCTAGAAAAATGCTGTGGAGATATTACTTTGTAAGAAAAAATAGCAAAGAAAAATAAAAAGCTTTTTACTAATAATGATGTGCAAATAAAGACGTGGCAGACCTGTAACATATTCTATAGCACATCAATGTTAAGAGAATGAGAATAAATTTTAAATATTCATAAAACTTTCTTATTATTTGTGTCATTTTCATGACTTTTCATTTATTTCTAAATCATGCAGAATACAGCTTATTACTTCTTTCTGTATAATAGATATACAAATGGTATTCACTCAATTGGTTTAAGTGAATTTTTGTTTAAAATTTTGGTAAACAAAGGAAATTTCTGTTCTATGTACTCATTAAGTTATATCATGGAATGTTCTATTAACAAAACATTCCTAAGAATAATACCTTAAGGAAGTGATTGGAGTTTATCAGAGATTAAATACAAACACTTTCTTATTCTGCCCAAGAAGAATCTTAAAAAAGTAGCATTATCTTCTCATACCACTTAGCTTCACATACAAATGTTTAGGTACAACTTGGTTCCTGACAAGTTTTCTCTCAAAACAAAATTACATTTTCATTAACTATACCTAAGGATTATTTTCCATCAGGGATTTTTGAGCTTTTGATTTTAGCTTAGTTAGTACACCAGTGGCTTGGAATTATGACCTGAGCTACGAAGGCCTTTTCAATACAAGTCAAACAAGGAATAACAATATCACTGATCTCTGCTTCACAGTGGACTCTGGACATGATAGTTGTATGCTGTGATCAATCAGCACAAATTCTTTCTATATTTTGTGTGGGGGATGTCATGAGGTGCTGAGATGATGAGGTAGGGAAGGGTGTAATTTCTACCCCGGAGAAATTTCTGAAGTTACTTGAAGAGGCAGGAAGCTAGAGTATTGTTTCTATATGTCCAAGTATGATTATGGCAACCATTCTGATTTTAACAACAACTAGGTGGTCATGGTGTATTTTTCTTAATGTTGATATACTAATTATGTATTTATTTTACTTTCATTCCCTATATCATGTCATATGCTTCTTAATGGACTACAAGCTTCATGAAGGACCATATTGGGAGGCACTTTCTTTGCCCCTGATTCATCTGGCTGTTCCCATAAAGGGCTTTTTAGAGTATAGTAAGTAGTCAAGGAATATGCTGAACCTTCTTTCAAATTCTCTGTTGCAGAGTAAACTTGTCTTTTTAGTCTACCTCCTCTGTCCTTTGCCTTTTCCTTAAGCCATAGAGGTGTAAATAAAATAAAATAGTGAATCGCACTTATATCTGCCAATAGTTGGAAAAATAGGGTGGATTCGCTCACTCTGAAAATTCTGTAGGATCTAAAACCCTTCCAGTGATGAAGAGTGAGAACATTTGTATTTGCTGGTTTGCTTGCTTGCTAGTTTTGCTTTCTACAAAGAGCCATTTCTGAAGGCCTTCATCCTGGTACATGAGGACAGACAAGACATGGGGTACGGGAGGAGGAAGAAGGACAGGGAGGCTGTGTAGAAAAGGATCTCGTGTGCACTGAATGATGAATGCAAGGAACACAGTGAAGCTGACACTGTCTTTAGAAGCCTGATGAATGGCATTCATGTCTTGTAAGAGACCCTCTAATAGATTTTTTCTTCTGTTACACTTTTGTAGATATTGTAAACCTAACAAAGGGGTGTCATACAATGTTAGGTCTGGGAAAGCCTGAAAATTTAAATTGAAGAGGATTCCTTCCTTCCTTCCTTCCTTCCTTCCTTCCTTCCTTCCTTCCTTCCTTCCTTCCTTTCTTCCTTCCTTCCTTCCTTCCTTCCTTCCTTCCTTCCTTCCTTCCTCCCTCCCTCCCTCCCTCCCTCCCTCTCTCTCTCTCTTTCTTTCTTTCTTTCTTTCTTCACTCGCCCTCCCCTTCTTCCTTCCATCTTTCCTTCCTTGCTTCCTGCTTTATTTTCATTCTTCCTATAATATTGCTTTCTGCTTAAAGTGAATATAATCATAAATGTGGTTTAAGCAATAAAGACATTTGTTATGTAACAGAAGTCTGGAGACAGGGTGATTCCCCAGCTGGGTCAGCAGCTCAGTTACTTCAAGGATCACCCTGTATTTTTGTTCTTTTCTATTTTTTTGACCACTTCAGAATTATGGTCACTCACATTTTTGAGGGAGCTACTGCAGTTCTCAGCTCCACATGCACAATCAACTATATCTAACAAAGCGTTTGCTATTTTAAGCCTAAAGTGTGGAAAGCAATTTTTGCCAGCAAGTAATTAGGTGGTAAGGAGCTGTTGGTTGGGAAAATAATAATGTCTGCCACACTTCTTAAGATTTGTAACATCTTAAGGTATTAGAGCCTTGAATTTGTTTTAGCTCTATCCTATTGGTCATGATATATAGTGTTTACTTAAGAGTAATTTTTAGATATTGTGACTTCTAATTTTTGTTGTTGGTACAAAGTATTTGAAAATTATATATGTTTGTTTAGTTCCTAAACCATAGTGTTCTTCTTTTTATTAGTTTTTATTTTATTACATTGTGAAAAGATAACGTAGTATGCTTATTTTTAATATTTGGAAACCTACTGGGGATGCTTCTTTATGTATTTGAGCAAATATGCAGTCAATTTTGTAAAACTGTCACGTGGGAAATTTCAAATAAGATACGTTATCTGATTCTAGGCTCTGGGGGTTGTTATACTTCTATTGGGGCTATTCTGTGTGTGTGTGCTTGATAGGTCAGGTCCTCAAAGGTTAGAGAAAATCAGTGTGGTTTCATTCTTCTATTTCTTTCTATTCTAGCTGATAGAATTTGACCTTTTCAAAAATGTATTTTCTTCCTTTTAGGTTTTGCATTCTGCTAGTTTCCCTTCTTTTATTCTCATTGCTCTTCTTTGAAATCTTGTGTCCATCTCTTAAATCTCAAAGAATCATTATTTTCTCTGATATCCCATATTTAATCCAGATTTTAAAACAATGTATCTTTATTGAGCATATAAATTTGTTGTAATATTGGTTTTTGTTTTGTTTGTACAGGGAATCAAATTCAGGACCTTGCACTTGCCAGGCAGGAGCTGCGCTGCTGAGCTACATCTGCAGACCTTGTTCTAAAGGTGTTTTCCCATTTTATTTTCAATAGTTTGATCTTTTTCTTAAAATACTTTCCACTTGCATTATCCTGGTTGTTTTAAAAGTAAATTTTGAATCTTTGAATAAGCAAATATATTTTTGGGCAATTTTTCAAGAAATTTTCTGTTATACTGAATAGAAATTCTTCTAGTTATTTTAAGAAGAGACTTTCAAGCAAATTGAAAGGTGTCAAAGAATAACCTGTCAAGCGTTATTCCATGATGACTGATTCACCAGAGGAGTTGCTACCTCTTACACTATGTATTCAAGAAAATCCCATGAGAGCTTCGATCCATTGGTCCCTAACTGATCCTTGTTCTGGCCTCCAGGTCCATGCCATTATATAAAGTTGAAAACCAGTACAATATAATGTTTCCCATTTTCTGTCTCTTCAAAGTCTGGATGCCAGGCACTAACACTGAGGGCTTTGTTGGAATATAACATAACATAACTGTACTTGACAGTAGAAAAATAGAAACCACACCTCTTATGAATTTCAAAATTCTTCTGTCTCCATCTAATGGATAAAATGTACAGAAAATTAAATCCCTAGTGACAAAATAGGGCTTTTTCTTTTACTGTTCTAAACTTTGAAGTACAAATAGACAACGTAAAATGAAACCTAAGTGAATGTTGAACACAGTGAGGATGAGGGCTTTGGGGATGAGTTGAGGAAGTACTTAGATTTTGATGTACAGAGCTAAAATTGTTTCTTCCTTGGCCACTCAATGCCCAGAGAATTTCCCACCTACCAGTTGATAGAAGACTTGACTCAGTGAAACCAGCACTTTGATGATCCTTTATATGGTGATTTTTCTCCCATGACTCTTCATCTCACCAAGATCAGCAACCATGGGAGCTTTTTCCTCACATGGAATTCTATTATCAACCAGAATGAAACTCTACTCCCTCTCAGGACATCATAGCTATCTAGTTCATTAGTCATCATTTCCCCGTCACACATGGGTTCTGGTCAATGGATGGATAGTGTATATAGGCCTTATAAATGAAGAGACATGCAACTTTTGGGGGTCTTTTATTTAATTTTGGCACAAATTTTACTTTACTTCACTGAGGATTTAGGGATTTTTTTCTTATTTTATGAGGTTTAATTTCTTTTTACTTCTTCATGATTTTTGTCTTCTACAGTTTCAGGAAATAATTTGAGTTTATTTTATATATGTATGTCCAATATAATTAAACAATAAAAGAAGTTTATTATGGATAATGGAATGTTAAAATGATAAAAACAAATTTCAAATTTTAAAAAATTATCCAGAAATATGGAGCTCAGAAAGTTGAAGTCATAGAATATGACTCAGAAAACCCACAAAAATTAGTAAATCCCAAACCTCTTTATTTCATAGTTTGGGAACCCTATAGAAATACATTACCATGCCTTGCCAAAAGTGATTTCACACAGGAGAAAACTCAAACTCCAAACACACAGAAACAATACTCTGAGGAACAAAAATATTTCTAATAAATGTATCAAGTAGGACATTTAAAGCTGAATTATTTGAGTCTAGATTCAAAAGCAGAATGGAGGGTTGGGGATGTAGCTCAGTGGAATAAGCGCCTGCCTCGCAGGCGGAAGGTCCTGAGTCCTTGGTACCGAAAAAAAAAATCAAAAGCAGAATGGAGCAGGGCACGATGCTATGTGGCCTTAATTCCAACACTTTGGGAGGCTGAGGCAGGAACACTGTCAGTGCGAAGGTCTGGTGCGCCCATCCCCAGTAATGCAAACACCAAAACAAAACAGCAAAACTGAGTTGGTTCCAGTAACTACTGCTATTATCTTTTAGTACAACCGCTCTGGTCCTCAAAGATTCGGATAGCTAGAACCACATAAATGTCACTTGCTTATTTATAATACGCTCTTGCATAGAGGAACAATAGATGAAAACAGCTGCTGTGCTCCAAAGTCTTTTCAATTTTAAACAAATCTGTTTGTATCTGTGCATGCTACTCATGGTGATATCCATTTCTTCCAATATATTTGAACCAAAAATGGAAAATAAAGCAAGAAACAAAAGGGTACCAGAAAGAACCCTTTCAGAAGCGGATATTAATGAGCCTAGGACCCTGCTAAAAAGACCATTTTTCAACCATGTATTTTTTAATACATAGAATAGTCCTAAAGGAATAATTAAAGAAGTCATATCTGATCTTAAAATTCGAGTATATTCGTGTTTATTTTTGATTATGTGAACAAGGATCACCCACAAAGAAATTAGAATGAAACGTACATAGGCAACAATGATGAGACGGACTCTTAATAGGAGAGCTCTGGACAGAGACTGTAGCTTAGTCCAGAAGATGTTTAGAAACTGATTTCCCTTCGCATTGCAAGGAAATGTTAAAAATCTCCCATACTAGTCAATTACAGTGTTCATTCTCCAATCATTTTCAGCCTATGGGCAGTGAAGGTGGAATTAAAGAGCAATCACCTTATAAAAAGAGTTTAATGTAGTTTACAACTCTTATTTATGTCCTCTCCTCAAATGCTGAAATGCTTCATTCAGTGGAGTATAGCATAGACTATTTTTATAAGTCTTGCTTATAAAACTGCAATCACTGTGCAATTAAAATACCACTGCAATTAAAGTGTGTGTAATGGAACATTCAGAAATGTACACATGACTTTCCTTTATAAGCACCAAGGGAGACATTTTATATTCAAGTCTCCCAACCTACAAGATTCATTTGGCTAACAAGGGAACTTCTTTATTCACACAATAGCTTTATGACACCCCCCCACATGTGCGCACACACACACACGCATGCACGCACGCACTCACGCACACACACACACACACATCTACAGCAGGATATCACATGTTTACAAACAACCGAATGAAAATTTCAGAAGGCATCTATATTTTCAAAGTGTGAACTGCTATGTGGAAGTAAAATTCATTTGGTGTTATTTTTACATTATTCTTTTACATTTCACTTTTTTAAGAATGAGAAAAGTGAGCAACACCAAAGCACCAGATAGTATTCTAACTGATTTATGTAAGTTATTGTAATTTAGTCTTGAAACAGACTGACAAAGGGCTTCTTTTTTTTTTTTTTAGTTTTACAGAAGAGCAGATATAGGCTCAAAGAGGCAAAGTCATTTGCAGTTGCAGGGCTGGAATGCAAATCTAGGTATGTTTTATAACAAAACACTCCCCAAATATAAACCCTGTTCACCCAGCATTATTTTTACTACAAATATATACCATTAATGTATTTTTGGTTATTAGGTAGACCCTGTGAGAAAATTTCCCTATATATTTTGAGTGTTTAAATTGAATATAGATACTCACAGATGATCTACCTGATATTTTAGTTTATACTTTGAGGTGTTGAGGACCCAGGGCCTCATGCCTTTCAAAGAGGTTCCCTACTACTGAACTATAGACCTAAACCTCAAATACTATTTTAAAGAAAAAGTTACAGGGATCCAGGAATTTGAGATGATTATCTCAAGTTCCCAACAAGTGAAAAGGCAGAGCCAAGTCTAGAAATTTGCTTCTTAACTGATTTCAGCTTGCCAACAATTTTTAGCTTAACAGCTATTTCAGTATTGTAGATGCTGAATGTTGATCATGAATATTTCAGAGTATTAACTGAATAAATCTGTATTAAGCAACTGCCTAAATGCCACATAAGTACCAAGGGCAAAAATATTACTAGACATTCTAGTTAATCTTTCCCATCACCTCATTTTCCTTCACACACTGATGGTAACTACTACACAATGCTATGAGAGTGAAATAAAGTAGTGCAAGTAGAATACTTTGAGCATCTATGGGACATAGGAAATTTCTAAGTGTTACTGTTACTGGTATCACTCATCTAGGCTTTGTACCCTCTTTGCTTGCTGCATGTGCCACTGTCTGTGTTCCCTAAAGGGATGCAGTTGTGTTTCCTAAAGCCACTTACAAAGCACAAATACCTGTAATAGAGGAGTAAAGGAAATGGTAGACTCTATTAGGTAGAAAATGGGATCATATTTGAAATTTTTTAAAGACTTTTTTTCTTTGATGCCTTTTATGACTGTGATAGATGGTCCTAAAAACAGACTCCATAACTACCATCCCTTTGTATTTCATGATGCGTATGATTCCCTCCCTTTGACTATGGGCAGGATTTGTTACTTGCTATGTACATACTATATCACAGAACTGAGATGTGATTGAGACTTCATATCAGTGTGTACTCAATTGGTCATAAGGGAGATTACCCAGGGTGAGTTTGACTTGATCAGATGAGATCTTTTTTAAAAAGAACTGTCCTCCTTGAGCTGGCTCGATGAAGTATATATCCAGGTGGTAAAGCCCTTGCAGTGAAGAAATGTGAACAGACTCTAGGCAAAGAGGTTGGCCTGCAGTTGGTAGTCAGCAAAAAGTCAAGGCCCTCAGTCATGTAGATACAAGGAAATTCATTCTGCCAACAACCTGCATGAGTTTGGAAGGAAATTATTTTCCTATGACACCTCCACATGAGAATATAGCCCAACCAACATCTTAATTGAAGTCTTGTGAAACCCCAAGCAGAGACTCAGGTTCCTGATACACAGAAACTGTAAGATAATAAACATATGTTGTAATAAGCTGTTATCTTGTGATAATTTGTTACAAAGCATAGAAAACTAATATGAAACTATGTTTGATTTCATTTGTGCCTCTTTAAAGCATATGGTATTGTGGTCCAGAAGGAAAGAATAAGGTATTTAAAATGGACAGGAAGAAAATAATAGCTTTGTGGTTTACATGTTAGTGAACAAAACTACAGAGAAAACCGTCCTTTCATTTAGGTAGTGATTTTCTTTTGATTAAGTTAAAATCATCAAGCAAGTTACTTCTGTCTAAAGGTTTCTCCATCATCAGCTAATTTCTTCCCTGGCTTTTCCTAAGGTTGAACACAATGAAGGGTTGAAATAATAGTTTCGCACATTATTTTCCTAACTATAATAGAGTTCTCCACCATGATTTAAGATATATGGTCTGATTTGAGTTTCATAACAATTTCCTGCAGCAAGAACAAAGGAAATTTGAGATTCTTAAGTTCAAGGGACATAGCTGTGGACCCAGTGGTTATCTGTGGTCTTGAAACCATCAAAGTCCCACAGGAAGTGCTTAAGTGGGTCAGGATTACTTCTTACAGGTAAAGACATTATGATTCTAAGAGAACAAATGACTTGCCTAGCAAAGCATGCACATGGAAGTACAATAATTAAAACTCAGGCCATTTGTAATAGAGGCCAAGAGTTATTTTCGGTGATAGCATTTTACTTCTGAAAAGGAAATACAATTAGCTGTTAACAGCCATTAACCTTTTTACTCAAATTTGCGTTTTCCCCTTAGCTGAAAACCCTGAAGGAAGAAGTGTAAGGAGAGACAAAAGGGAAATAGCATGGGCACAGATTGCAGTCCAGCCTGGAGTATCTGAGAACCTGTAGTACAATGGCAGATCCCTCTGGGTAGATGTGACAAAGGGAATGTGTGTTGTTAAATGAATTGTTAAGGTTTTAAGTAAAACTTTGACCATTACTTTTCTGTCCATGGCCTTTGAAAGTGAAAAGATGCCATTTTTTTGAAAATGAATTTCTAAAATCTTTTAAAAAAGTAATTTTGCTTACCAATATGTTACCCTACTCTAATGTAGTCATCACTTGAGTCAGTGAGAGTACTTGATTGCTTTGGAAACTTCACCATTAGATGCTTATGAAAATGACAAAGCTGAATATCAGTAGTATTATCACACTATCATGAATATGAGATCATCTGGGTTCTGTCACCCTATAGCTTATTGTTTTTCTGTAGTGTAAGTAACACGTTCTTCTAGTCCTTTCAATGCACAAAGGCATTGGTTACCACAGAGAAACCAAGATTCCCTAACAGGATGCTTAGTAACCAAAGATTACCAGAAAACAAACATAGGTTTATTATTCCCTGGGACAAAGAAATACTGAACATTATTATAGTGTTTCAAAAAGAAGAAGCTGTTAAGAACAACTTAACATAGGATTTGGGTTGGTGATACTTTTTGGTGAATTGCAAAGGAAGAGAATATTTGTTCTGGATTGGGTACAGTCAGAACAGAGCCAATTTGGTGAATATCTTAAACACTTTATCAAAGAACTGTGAGAAATGGAGGAATCTAAATGGTGAAGAAGTCTCAACTACTCTTGAAAGCTATGAGAAAGGCGAATTTTTAAAAATTTGTGGTTTTCACAGTGCTTTTTGTTTTAGTCTGAAGTCAGACCTGTGAATTTATTTTTATGTTTGTTAAGAGAAGATGATAGCCAGCTACCAGGTAAGAGCTGTTAGAACTTTTCTTTCTCAATGGAGATTCAGGTTGTTAATTAATAGCTGGCTTTCCCCATTCTCAGTCTGCTTCAGGTGAGGCTGACAGTGTTTCCTCCCTAAGAACAGGCACCAGACTTAGGACTGGTTGATGAAACTGACAAATGTCTTGGTCCACAGCAACTGGACCAGAGATGAGCATGTCACTCAGGGTGGGCCAATGACAGCCAATATCCACAGAATTCTTGCTGAAGCTGCAAAGAAAGAGGTGTGATGTTTTAATTACATCATTTCAACTAGAAGTTTAAAAGAATTAAGATATGTTTGCTGCCTCTTCCACAAGAGTCATAGGCCTCTACTGTTTAACAACTAGCACTCTTGTGAAACACAAAATTATGTGTATTTAGACTGTTCGTTTTCCTTGCTAAATTTGGATTATGTACTTTCCCATAACGACTTATCTCTAGAACATATACTTAAGATAATTGAAAGCTGTCCATTTGCTTTGCCCTATATATCACATTTTTTTCTATCTTTTCACCTTAACTACTTGAGTACCTGTAATGCCTAAAATCTCAGATAACTGCCGGAGGGCAGAGTCATCTTTCAGACCAACATTCTGACTCACAGGCAAAAAAGGAGGCTTTCTGGTGTGGCTCTACTCTAGAGGTTATTATTTCAGAATCTTTCAAGAAGGTTCTGGTGGGCATTTTGTCTCTCTCAAGGGAGAATGTCCTTAAGTAAATAAGGAGAAAAGCAAAGCCAAACATAGAGAAAGATCATCTTATGATAAGGTCCTTTCAGCTTTGTGAATATTTTCTCTACTTTAAGTCAGAGTCACTTATGTAATTTTGAGTTATGTGAATTGATAAATTACTTCTTCATTTAAAGGGTTTCATGTGGGACTTCTGTTATCTGTAACATAAATATCCTCCCCCAGCTTCTTCCCACAAACATTTTAAAGTACATGAACTATATATTCCAGGCATGGACAAGGTGAGACTTTAAAAAAAAAGGATTACATAGGTAGAATGCATCAGTCTCATAAATCTGAACTTGAAAATCAAACAGAAAGGTTTTCCTTTCACAGTGTAAAGGAGACAATAGCAGAAATAAACATAATGCTTTAAGAGAAGGTAAATAAGCAAGGGGAAATGGCCAGTGAGGTCTTCCTGGGGGAAACGTCTGTGGTCAGATGATGCCTAGGAAAAGCTGGTAAGATGGGCACACTCAGCCTTTTATGCTTGCTAAGGCTCTGCCACAATCAGAGCTCAGAGGCTTATGGGAAGGAGAGAAGCCTAAGTAAAATTTGGTCAAAACAAAGTGAGGGTAAGAAGTGGGCATTTGTGAACACTTGATCAAGTACAAATATAGCAGTTTTGGATTCTAATGATCCACCTGTGTCGTGGTCAGAATGATACTGATTCCTTTATTTCTAATGTTTTAGTCTACAGTTAAAGAGATTTAGGGCTTAATGTCCAATGCCTTAAATTTTACGGATTTGTCTGTGTGGAGCACCCTCAGTCCTATCCTCAGCGGGAACATACAGCGGCTTACAACTGTCCCTTCACCGTCTAACATCCCTGTTTTTGCAACTTCCACATGGCCCTGGTCCCCCGCTGTTTCCTATGTGCCATGAAGTGGACAGGTTCATGCCACCACACCTTCACCCACTGTGTTCCTCCTTTGGAGCCAGCTGAATATAGACGGAGACCCCTGACCAAGGGCCAAATTAAGCTTCTACTCCTTTGACTTTTGCACGTCCATGTATTTTGGTTGCAGCAATAAAGATCTGACTAATACAGGTGATTTTGCTGAACTGTACATCTCAGAAAATTAGTCATGTCTATAACACTGCAATTTCCTTTCAGATCTTGACTCACTGCAGGAGTGTTTTAGGAGGTGTTGTTCTCATTCACCAGCCAAGAGCTTTCTTAATCACAGACTAATGTGAGATTTGTCAAAATTATCTTAATTTCACTCTTAAAGGGTGAACAACTTTTCTGAATTGTAACAGGTGAAGGAAATGTTCCTTCATAATAAGAAAAAAGATATCTGGCTCAATTTAAATAAGAGGTATGCATTTTAGAAAATTTTGAATTCTATTGTTTAGTGCCCCAAACACCAAAACCACATTTAGCATATACTCAAAATAATACCTATGGAAATATAAATTGTTCTGTCAGAGAGTGAAGCCAATACATATTTTTGTTTTCATAGGACATAACTGAAACATTTTCCTTTAGTGTAAGGTACATGTTAGTGATGCCAAATGACAGCAAATTAACCTGTGCTCCTTCTGCTGTTCTGTGGTTCTGGCCAAAAGTTCAGACAGGTCTTTGCTCAAGGATGGATTGTTTATTTTCAGGTTTTCCATTGGGAAGAAGAGAAATTAGAGTTCAATTAGCAGACTCTGGACCAAACTGTGCATATTTTCTGCTGTGCATTTTGTAATTCCTTCACCTACTTTTTGACATCTTTTAATTAGTTAGAACGATGGAGTTATTTATACAAATAAACATAAGAAATGGAGGCAAAATTTTTCTTGTGCCTTTATGGCTTGATTTGATAAAGCTGCTAATAAGCTGTAAAGTGATACAACATATATTAGCTCCATACCTCTTAAAAGATGGGGGCAAAGCTTTATATACAAAAGAAGGTGAATTTCCTGCCACAGTCTCCATGCATAATCAATAATTTATTCTGTGTCTGTTATCAAAAAGACAAGTACTGGCAAGGATGTGGAGAATACAGATGTTTCATACACTGTTGATAGGAAAGAAAGCTACTGTACTTATTGTGAAAGATAACACAGAGGTTTCTCAAAAACATTGATGTCTTGAAACTACTGTGGGATCAGTAATCCCAACATTGTGTATATATATAAAGAAAATGAAAAAATATGTTGAAGAGACATTTGAAATCCTATGTTTATTGCAGGAATACTCATTATAGGCAATAAATGGAATCAACATAAATACCCATCAACTGATGAATGAACAAAGAAAATGTGGCATATGATATGTGTGTCAGAATACTATATAGTCATGAAAAAGGACAAGATCTTATCACTTGCAATATATTGGACAGACTGTAAGATATGTTAAAAGAACTAAACCAGGTACAGAGAGACAAGCATGATCAGAGTCATATGTAGAATCTAAAACAGTCGATCTCAGTAGTTGAGAGTAGAATACTGACTGGCGGCAGAAGAAGACTAGAGAGAGTATGAGTGAGGGGTATGGAAGAATGTTGCTCTGTGAGTGCTAAGTTACAGTGAGAAAGGGGCAAACATTTCTAGCGTGCTATTGCAGAGCAGAGTGACTATGGAGGAGAATAATGTAATGGGTAATTCAAAAATATAAAAGACAGAATTTTCAAAGTTTTCATGTTAATGAAATAAATGTTTGAAGAGACCGAGATCTTTAACATGACTAAATATTACAGAATGTACACATGTGTCAAAAACCTGTTGCCCCATTAATAAATGTGTGCAATTTTCATGTTTTTAGGTATTAGATAAAATAAACTTGATCTAGAAATGCATGCACAGAACAATAATTATAATATGAAAGTGTTCTATAAATATGAACTTCCCTCTCCTCTCCTCTCCTCTCCTCTCCCCTTCCCTCCCCTCCCTTCCCTCCCTTCCCTTCCCTTTCCTCTTTTCTCTCTGTCCCTTTCTTCTTCTCCTGAAGGCGTTTTACTCTGCCTCTTGCAACCCAGTGAACAGATGCGGCCATGTGTTGCTGCTGGAGACCCTTGCTGTAGTACCATTCCAATAAACTTTTTTTAGGAAAAACTAAATGTCACAAAAATTGTGATTTTTTTTGACTTGTTAAAATAATACATCAGCAACCTCTTCAGTTGTGGAAGCCTAGATGTAGCAAAATGAATTGTCCTTTAAAAGACTGCCCAAAATTTAGAGAAGTATTTTTATAAAATATGCTTTAAGCAGTTTACAAATGACCTATGAACCTTTCCATGTACTGTTGGGAACACTCTGCTGGCCAAAGGCAGTACATTGTGTAGCTTTGCCCTCGCCCACCTTCCTGGCCTGGTAGCAAGCCAAATACCCACTTCATTGACTACCAGCCTCTCCCCTGGATTAATCAGTTTGGTCTGATGAGGCCGGATCTACTTCACTTGGGACAGAGAAGCTGTCCAGGATCCTGGGTTCTACATATTTCCATGAAGCTGAGATGGCTACCTCTCCTGGTAGAGCCCCTCTGGTGCTAGCTAAGCAACTTTCTGATAATACAGCTTTTATGCTGCAAATTGCAGGACACAGTTGGAATTATGAGTTTGCAGTTTCAAGAATCTGACACTAAAGAATACACCCCATGGCTTCCTCAAAGCCTAGCAGGGTTCTCAATTCATGGCCATATTGGCAGGAGAATTCCTGGCTCCCAGTCCAGCAGCAAGATGGTAGCCCAAAGCCCACCAGAACCTTATCAGGTGGGTGTGCTGGTGGTTGAAAGAGTACTTGGGGAAACCAACACGTCTGATCAAAGTGGCAAGAAGGCTCCCTGTGGCAACAGCATAACATGCTGACAGACTCCAGCAGGGCCCTGCATGTGAGCAGATGGCTGTGGTGTTGGTTTCCCCAGCAGGCAGGAATGGTGGTGGCCAGAAGAGCCTCTCAAGTTCGCAGATTGTTTTGTCATTGTTCTTGTTCATAAATTTTAAAATTTGATGTGGTCTCATTTGTTGATTCTTGATATTATTTCCTGTGCTACAGGAGTACTGTTCGGCCATAGGCTGTGACTATGACTTCAAGTGTTTCTGCTAAACTTCTAACAATTTCAAATCTTACCCTTAGGTCCCTGATCCACTTTGAATACAATTTTGTAATAGGACGAGAGATAGGGATATAGATTCAGACTTCTACTTATGGACATGCAGTTTCTCCAGCACCATTTGTTAAAAAGGTGCTTTTCCCCTGTGCTATGGTTTGTATCTAGATGTCCCCCCAAAGCCTCTTGTGGCGGCAGGTTTGGAGTTTAGAAGGTGGCTTCATTGGGGTGGGTGTGTGAAAGTAGATTATTGTTGTAATGCTGGGATTAAGGGTATGGAGAGTGCAACCTCCACCATAGCTGTGGGTGGCACCAATCAATAGGCTTACAGACTGGATAGATACAGGGAGAGAAGACAGGCAGGCTGCTGCTGCTGCCATTACTACTTGCTGCCTTCTGCCTGCCCTGACATGTTGTGGACCGTTCTTCCTCTTTGATACACCTCTGCCATGCCACTCTACCTTGGCACCAGCCAGTTAGGGACTGAAACTCTACAAACTCTGAGCTGAGGTAAACCTTTTTCCTTTAACTTTGCACAGTGGGTATTTTGTCTCAGCAACAAGAAAGTCAACCAAGGCTCTAGGTGTATGATTTTGATTCCTTTGTTGAGGATCCAATGATTATAGTTAGCAGTAGAAGAAATCACTTAAATCTCTATCAGACAAGACAAAACATGTATAACTCAAAAAGCTCAAAACAAGGAATCGAGCCAGAATATGGTAATCCAAAAGGACAGGCTGTAGGACCTTATTCTTATTGTTGTATGCATTAAACTGTACAAAGTAAACATTTTCATTGTATTACACAGCTATCTTTCTCTTTGTGGTAACAGTACCTAGAACAGTACACTGTTTTTGCAAATTTCCACCATAGAATATCAGTATCTGCAATCCTCATGCCGTACGTTACTACTGTAGACTTATTCATACCACTGCAGCTTTGTAGACGTTGACTCCTTTTCTATCATGACTCCACCCCTGGCAATCACCTTTCTACACTCTATGTATTTGATTTAAAAAAAATTTTCACACACAAATGAGTTCCTACACGTTTTCTTTTTTTCTGTCTGGTTTATTTCACCTAGAAAAATGTGGTTTAGGTCTTTGCAAGATCTCCTTTTAAAAGTCTAAAAGTCAAAATAACACTCCCGTGTGTGTGTGTGTGGGTGTGTGTGTGTGCGTGTGTGTGTGTGTGTGTGGTCTGCATGTGTGACAACTTTCATTCAGTTTGTTCATTTATGGGTAGACACAGGTTATTTCTGTATCTTCATTATTGAGCTGCAACAATCATGGGAGTATTTATATTTCTTTAAAATATCAATTTCATTTCTTTTGTGTACGTTCCCAGAGGTGGATTGCTATTAGGAACCTTAATACTGCTTTCCACAATGGGTACACCAACTTACATTACCGCCGATAATGTACAAAGTTTCCTTGTTCTGTGTACCCATGCCAGTACTTGTTAGCTCTTGTGTTTGGATAATAGTTATCCTTCTAGGTATAGTGGGATATCTCACACTTTGATTTGGATTTCATTGGTGCTGATGCTGAGCATCTCTTCATACACTTATTGGCCATTTTTGTCTTCTTTAGAGAGATGTCTGTTCATATAATTTGCCCATTTTAAATTAGATTATTTACTTTTTGCTATTCAGTGGAGTGAGTTCCTTTTACAGTATGTTTTAAACATAAACACTGTTTGATAAGTGATCTGCAAATACTTCCTTTTATTCTGATGTTTGCATTTCTATTGTGATTATTTTCTTATCTGTATAGAAGTTTTTAGAATGATATAATCTCACTTGTTAATTTTGCTTTAAATTCCTAAACATTTTTGTCCAGATCAAAAAATAATTGCCAGCACCAAAGTCAAGCAGATTTTCCTGTATTTTTTTTCTAGGAACTCTATAGTTTAAAGTCTTACATTTGATTCTTTAGTCTAGTTGGAGTTAGTCTTTGTGTACGGTACCCAATAATTGTCCGGTTTCACTTTTTTGGCAAATGGGTATTTAGTTGCCCCCAAACCATTTATTAAGAAGGCTGTTATTTTCCTATTTGGGGTTCTCATCACCCTTATTGAAAATTAGTTTATTATATGTGCGAGTGTATTTCTAGGTTCTCTGTTTGGTTCCATTGATCTGTGTGTCTCCTTTTATGTCAGGACCATACTCTTGTGATTACTATTATGTTATAATATATAAAATCAGGAAATGTGATGCCTCCAATATTATTTTTCTTTTTTTAAACTCATTTTGGGGGGATTTGTTGGTATACTTCTGTAATCCTGGCACTCTAGAAGGCTGAGACAAGAGGATCACAAGTTTGAGTCCAGCCTGGGAAACTTATCAATTTACAGAGACACTGCCTCAAAATAAAAATAGAAGATAAACAGGGATATAGTTCAGTGTGAAGCCATGGCTTGTATCTTCAGCACCACACAGAAAATATTAATACTTAATTTTCTTTATTCTGTAAAAATATAAAATATGGAGATTCTTACAATTCATATAACTTGAGTTTTAACTTAATTTTTAATTTTGACATATCAATTTTACAATGCACGCTTTTTATAAATGTAGCTTATTATACTACATAGAGACTTTCTTTCCTTTGGTTAGATTGTCTTGGTTACTTGAGAAGTTTGTGATTCCATAAAAACTTAATCATTTTTTTCTGTTTCTGTGCAAAATGTCATTAAAATTTTGATAGAGATTGTACTGAATCTGTATATATCTATGTGTCATATGGATATTTTATGGCATTAATTCTTCCATTCCACATACTTGGGATTTCTTTTCATTTATTTATTTCTTCTTCAATTCCTTTCATCAACATTTTGTAATCCTTTATGTAAAAGTCTTTAACTTCCTAAAAGTCTTTAACTGCCTTGGTACATATTTCATTTCCTGAGATCATTATTGGTGTAAATTATGTTTTTATGGAAATATTAAATCTTATTCTACGATCACATACACACTTTGATCAACAGTAACATCAAAGGAGTATTATTTTGGGTCATTGGTCTTGTTAGAGTTGGCCTCATTATCACATATGGGTATCAAGAATGGAAATGTTCTGTATAGGCATTTTAAGATTGTTTACTGAAGAATCTTAGATTTGACTTTTAAAAAACCTTCTTGAGTTTACAAATCCAAGCCAAGAATTTGCCATCACATTTTGCCTACAGTAGCTAGAGTTGTGCATGAATTTCTCTTTCTAAAGTCACCATAATATTCTGATCCTCCTTGTTCTTCAAGGAAATAATTTTTCGTACAAATTTGTAAAACTGGAAAACTTAGAAACTAGGTACCAGTTTTCTCAGGGCAAGTTCATAAACACTGGAGCCAAAAAGTCGACCTTATTTCCTTAAGAGTGTCTAGTCATCTCATTAAATGAGCATCATTCTCAAATATGGCATTCCAATCAAAGCTTTGATTACATAAACAATGCTTCTAATTGCATTCTGTTAGCAAGGACAGATTCCTATCAAACATATGCAAATAACTGCATTGTAATGAAAACAAGAATGTTCAGTAAGAGTTGCTGAATTATGGAGGCTCCAAGTAGCAAGAGAAAGAGAGCTGATTCACTTCATTTTACAAAGGTGTAGCTTACTACATTAATATAAATTAGAAATAAGATAACAAAGAATGGAGATTCTTATATCCGGAAAATAGACCATTAAAGCACTAGCAAAGTTTCTAAGAACAGCAACAATCATCCTTCATCAGTTAATTCCATGCTATGTAAATAGATTCTTCTTCCACTTGATATTGGTTTCCAGTCTCATAAACCAATCTGTTTTTCAACCACAGTTATAGACATCCTGACACAGGCTACTGTATGTTTTCAAAGTTGTTTAAGTGATGCCATGAGAGGTCTGTGTCTATGAGTCCCCAGCTGGTATACTCCACTTACACAATTGTCTGAGAAAATTCATCTCTGTTAAAGACGAACACTGTGGACTGTGTTTTATTCCAAGTGCGTTCAGGGAAGCATCAGAGTAAAACAAAAATATCTGTACATGACAAAAGATGTAAAATAGTTGTGGTTAACATATTACTCATAATTTTCAAAATTAACTATCTGATGGAATTTCAGTATAAATATGATGTTCTTTAATGGGAGATTTGCTTGTTTTTCAGTATGCAAAATCATCCCAAAGTCAAGACAAAATACTTTAGGCAAACTATGTACAGTATGATGATTAGAGGGCTGGGGATATAGCTCAGTGGAATAAGTGCTTGCCTAGCAAGCGCAGGGTCCTGAGTTCGATCCCCAGTACCGCAAAAAAACACACACACACAAAAAAAAAAACAAATAAGATCAGTATGATGATTAGCATTTTTTTTTTACAAAGAACAGTGAATTGTCCCATTGCTGAACAAAATAACTGACTTCACAATTTAAAGGAGGAGAGATTTTTTGCTCACAGCATCAGAGGGCTCAGTCCATGATCAACTGTCTTCAAGGCAGGGATATCATGAAGGAAGAGTGCAGGGGAGCAAAGTGCTGCTCAGTTCATGGTGGCCAGGAGGCAGAGCAGAACAGTGTGGGAGAGGAAGAATGAGGGACTAGATGGGGACCAAACAATCATGCCTCCGTTACCTACCCAGAAATGTGCTTTGTTAATCCTGAGGCAGTTCCCAAGCCAATCAAGTTGAGAATTGTCACAAGCAGATATCCAATTTATGGAAACGGAATTTTTATGAAGAAAAAACTTAACATGTAACACGTAATAGGGCTGGGGATATAGCTCAGTGGAATAAGTGCCTGCCTGGCAAGCACAGGGTCCTGAGTTTGATCCCTAGTACCACAAAACAACAACAACAACAAAAAAAAACACGTAATAGCCTGAGACATAATATTCCATAAATATAGTATTTAGTCAGAATATACCAGAATATATTAATTATATCAAGTGAAGATACTCAGTAAGTCTACAGTAGGTCCTAACATCAATATATGAGCACAATGCCACAGAACAGGAACATGGTTCCCTGTTGAAAACCATTGGCCTAGAACACACTGCATTCAACTTTAAGAAGTAAAACTATGGGAAGTTAATATTTTAAAGAAATAACTGAAAACACATTGTACTATTTACTGTCTAACATGGAGCAAAATAGCACCAGGAACTTGATAACTAGAAACATAGACATCCAGGGCACTGAAAGTTCTCTAAGAACTTCATAAAATTCCTGAAATGTTTATATTACTTCCTATGAAACTCAATATATCAAATGATCCTAATTTTTTCAAGTATAACACTTTGTACATGGTGAAAGAATAAGTCCTTTGTCATTTTTCAGGGGCCTTCTGGGAAATGCAGAGACAATTTTAGGTGCAAATGATAACATCTATGAGCTAATTTAAGGAAAGCAAAATGTCAAAAGTTGTCAGGAGGTTTGAACACTCAATTCAATAGACTCACGAGGTGAATGACAAACAGTACTTGCCTACCTATTTAATCTAAGTGACAATGAAAGATTTTAAAAATAAATATAGGAGGTAACATGGTTATGAAAGACAAAACTTTATTTTTAACATGAGACCAATTTGTTTTTCTAAATATTCAAGAATGTGACAAAGTCAACATAATGCACAGGAAACAATTCTTTGAAGACAGTGTCTTTAAAGCAAATTACCGAGACAGTAAAGTCTCTTACAACTTTAAGAGCAAAATAATAGTCCAATAAAATACTGCTACTTTAATGATAGAAAAGAAAAGTTCAGTTTGGCTTCTCTATAATATTTAACACTAGAGGTCTTTAAAAATCTTATAAGTAAATTTAGCACACTTAGTTCATTTTGCCTACAGAAAAATTCCCTTTTAATGAAACTTTCGCAGCTTTTTATATCCATTCAGGTTTTGCCCTACCTTTTTATGTTTCTTATTCAGAAACATATTTTGAAAAATAAAGCAAATTTTCATAAGCAGATAATAAAAGAAAGCAATAGTTATTATACTGTGCATTGTTATCTTCTAAGAAGTTTCTCAGTATAACAAAACATAAACCAAAATAACTCTTACAAGAAAGAAACAGATAACAACAAAATTACTTTAAGACAAAAGTATTCTTTTTTCCTTAGTAAAATATATTTTACCTCTCTGTATACAGAATGTTTGCTATAAATTTTATCCATTGGTAGATTCTGTTTTACAGAGAAATTTGGAGTGAAAACTGAGCTATCTATCATGCTCCAGCATTTTAATGGTTTTTGTGTGTGTGTGCGCTGAGGAGTGAACCCAAGGATTGACACATGCTAAATATATTCTACCACTGTCAGCCCCTATATCGGTATTTTATAGAAGACTAATAAAACTTATAAATACATAGCTCACATCATTTTATGGCTGTGCAAAAGCTATCATAGAAAATTCCTAAAGTCAAATTTCTTGCCCTTTTCTGAAGCAATTCTAGAAGTCTCTTTTGTGACTGTCTGTAGTTGTACTGCTGTGTACTTGTTATGGTCATTTTGATTTTGTAGAAGAGCCAGAAGTTGCACAGTAACAGACCCAGTGAATAAGGGGCAAGAAGACAAACTGCAATCTTTTTATAAGCTCACCTTTTGGTTGGATGACACCCAGCAGCAGTATGCATTTTAGTTTTGATAATACCTTTTAAAGACACTCAGAAAAGAGGATTGCCAGAACTGCTTCAGAAAGTGTCAAAAACTATGGGATAACTTTGAAGTAAGGAAGAATATTTTGAGAAAGGTTAATAGTCATGTGTTTTGTACTATAATAATTTTAAAATTTTAAACATTCCCAGTATATTTTGATCAAACCTTGTAACTGGTAAGAAATCTGGAAGCCAGGAGGTTCTTCAAGTACCCACAAAGATGGAATATGCTGACAGAAAGTTGTTTTATGCAGCAGCATTTTGGATCAATGGTTATTAACAGGGCTCTGTGTTCTACCATAAAGGAGCATTCTGGTACTCATTAGTGTCCTCAGGAGCCCATTGTGTAGGATTGCTGGTTACCAAATGGTTGACTAGGATATCTATGTATGGTCAGGAGTTTTTGGTTGTGTCCTATCCTGAAAGGGAAAGAGTTTCTGGACATGCCTCCAAGGCAGAAATACACTGGCAGACACACATCCAGAGGAGTCTCAGAGACCAAGAAGGCAGAATGACCAACACTTAAAAGTCTCTGGATTCAACAACCCATTGGAAGGTTGATAGTCTGAAGAGTACATAGTGCCCTAGAGCACAGGCAGCCTTGGGAGTGTAAAGACCTGTGTAACTCTAATGTGCTGGCCAGCTGGTGAATAGAACATCTCTAGAAACATCAAGCATGTTGACAGTGGCAAAAGGCTCTAGGTTCCACAGCACAAGGGTTGAACGATGGTCAGAGGGGCCCTTGGTTCCCTTGCTGGAGTCTTGATCTCTTTTTTGCATCAAATGGGCAGGCTGGCTGCTAAAGAACCTTCAGTTCCTTGGTTCTGGGACAGAGCGAGGGCCGAAAGGAGAGAGGAAGCCCTAGGTAGCAGAAATTGGCTTACTAGGAAGTTCTCTAGGATACCAACAAATGGCTGTAGAGCAGCCAAAAAGGCTTTAGAGCATCAGGATGCTGGATGAGTTCTTGCCAATGGAATTAGTATTTTACAGTAAAGGAGTTACCTTGCAACCATATAGACTTGAGGACATCAGTGTGGGGTGTTCTGGTCATTGAAAGAACACTCAGGGCACCAGTGTATAGGGAACACTGTGTTTAGAAGCACCCCCAGGGCATCTATACCCTGCCAGGCATGTGTCCACAGGAGCCCTTGGCCTGCACTGGAAACTATATATAAAAGTTAAAAAGACTTTTGGTTCCACAGGTAGCCAGACTGCTATAGCCTATTCATCCACATATCCACAGGACAAAGACAGATTAGGGAATGGAAGTGCTATTGGAACTCTGGTGCATTTGCCAGTTGGTGACTAGAAGTTTCCCCACTGGTGTGGACAAGTCATGGTTGAAAAGGGTCTTGCTTCTTCAGCTTGTGGGTAACCTAAAATCTGTATGGCCCCCAGTTCTCCTGCAAGAGGCCAATGCAGTGACCAAAATTATTCTCTTTTCCACAACAGGAAACAAGCTGATCCTCAGAGAAACCTTAACTCTCCACCAGATGAGCTGGGTGCCAAGTGAAAGTGGTGCCTGGATGTCTTCTAGCTGAATTGTTCCCCCAGGCACAAGTATGCTGGAATATTATGTCACAAGTAATAGTACAGGGAAGTGAACTAGTTTTCTGGTGTTATCACAACAAAATACCACTGACCGGGTGACTAAACAGCCCATATTTATTTTTGCATAGTTCTGGAGACCAGGAGCCCAAAATTAAGGTGTGGGCAGATTTGGTTTCTTCTGTGTCCTATGTCTTTTAAGTGCAGCTTTCTCACTGTGTGTCTGTCCTTGATCCTTCCTCTGTGCACACACATACCTGTGTTCTAATTTCCTCTTCTTACAAGGGCATCATAATCTCACATGACATAAGTCATAGATTATGACCCACCCATAGGACCTCATTTATTATTATCTTTTAAAGACTCTGTTTCCAAATGCAGTCACATTTTGGGACACTTGGTTTTTGAACTTAAACATTTGAATTTTGGGGGAACATAATTCGGAATATAACATAGCCCGTACAATAACTACCTGGATTGGTTTTTGCTAATAGTGTCTGATACTCTATAGCACAAGAACAGGCTAAGGCCTATAAACATCTTCAAGGCTGAAGTCAGAGGGTAGTCTGATCACTGTGAGGGTATCCAGGGTACCAGCGGAAGAGCAAACTTTGACTGGAAGTACCTTCCAGAACTCTACCAGCCAGGTGTCAGTTAGAGTCCCACACCTACAGAAGAAAGGGCAGATAGATGGTGAAAATATTTAGTTGAACAGAAGGCAGACTGTTGGTTAAACGAATACTTCATTTCCCAGAACATAGGCAGGGTTGGGCCTAAAAAGTTTCATGCACTCTCAGGAGCATGTCAGTTGGTATTTGAAAGATCCTCAAGGAAAGTAATGAAGGAATATCAATAGCTGAAAGAGTATGAATTTCCATTGCATATGGGCCAGTTAAGTGTAGAAAGGGTCATCAGTTTCTCAGCACAGTCCTTATTCAGTGGTCAGAAGTATTCTAGTTTGTACAATACACAGACAGACTAAAGACTGAAGAGCCTTCACATTTCAGCACAGAAAGTTAGTAGGAACTTCAGTGACCCCCAGAAATAATGCTTATAGGAAGTGGCTGGCTAGAAGATTTCCCTGAACATTAGTAATTGAGGCATGGTGGCCAAAGGGGTAACAGCTTTTTAGACAGATGGCTATCACGTGG
>PVLD010022902.1:0-28415 GCA_004027595.1 Dinomys branickii | reverse complement strand
CTCCCCTCCCTCCCTCTCTCCCTCTTCCCCTCCTCCTACCCCTCTCTCCCTCTCTCCCTCCCTCTCTCTCTCTGTCTCTGTCTCTCTTTTTGGTTTTTTGAGATAGGGTCTCACTCTGTAGTCCAGGCTAGCCTTGAACTTACTATGCAGTCTGGGCTGGCCTCAAATTCATGGTGATCCTCTTGCCTCAGCCTCCTAAGTGCTGCTATTATAGTATCACACTTTAAAAAAAAGAAAAGCAGCACATCACTGTCCCCACAGTGACTGTGGGCAAACCCCTGTGCACTGCCTCCTGTCAGGAAGTCACTGTTCTGACTTCCTTTACAAGGATTAGTTTTGCTGGTCCTCAAACTTCTCATGAATGGTAAACCATATGGTGTTGATTTTTTTTGCTTGGTTCTTTTTTTTTTTTTTTTTTTTTTTTTTTTTTTTTTTTTTTTTTTTTTTTTTTTGCGGTACTGGGGATCGAACTCAGGACCCTGCGCTTGCTAGGCAAGCGCTTATTCCACTGAGCTATATCCCCAGCCCTGCTTGGTTCTTTATGCTCAGTGTGTTTTGGGGTTCACTCATGTGGTACTGATGTGACTCCAGGGATCTTTGTTTCCTTTCTGGTATAGCAAGGTGCATGTATCTGTCTTGCGTGTGTGCGACCTAATAGGGTAGGTCTGCAGCCTTTAGCTGTCCCCAGCAGAAAACCATCAATCCTGCTGACATGCATCTCCTTTTATTTCCATTTGCTGTGACCTGATTTCTTGTTTCACTTCTTTCAGCCCTGGAGCATGTTCCAAACTCTGTTCGCTTGTGGAAAGCGGCTGTTGAGCTGGAAGAGCCTGAAGATGCTAGAATCATGCTTAGCCGAGCTGTGGAGTGTTGTCCCACCAGTGTAGAGGTGAGTCTGTCCAACTCAGGTTCACCGCCCTCACCAAGGAAGGTCTGGTCCAGTCCAGTGTCTGTGGGTCGCCTGTGTGGGGCAGTGTGCTCACTGGGCTGCAGTTTTTGGCAGTAGAAGGTGTTTGTGGCCCAGGGTGAGGCTCTGCAGCAGCTGCCGGGTAGGGTGGTGGCTGCCTTCTGTCAGCACAGAGCGGTGGTTGGCACACAGCACAGGGAGCAGAGCTGAATCTTTGCTTATCTCTGCTCACAGCAGAGAACTGTGTTGGACACGTGTAGGGCCGTCCCTTCTGCCTTCATTATTGTTATTACTAAGATCACTTAGTTATACATAATGATGTACCGCTTATACATAACGATGTTCCACTTAGTTATACATAATGATGACATTCATCGTAGGGAATTCATACCTATTCGTGATATATCTTGATTCCCTTTTTCCCATTTCCCTCCTCTCCCTTCAACCCCTCTCCCCCTCGTTATTTACAAAGCTTTGTTTACATTTATCCTTCTTATTTTCTTTTCTCTTCCTTCCTTTCTCCTCCTCCACTCCCTAGTTCCCATTTCCTTTTGAACAATTTCTTCCTATTTCACAATATGTATTACACATTTTAGTTTTTACTTACACTTTCAGTTTCTCACACCAGAGAGATAATGTGATACTTACACATTCGTCCAAAGTATTTCACTCTAGAGCATGGTCTCAAGGTTTATCCATTTAGCTATAAATGTCTCAACTTTATCTTTTATGACAGAGTAGTACTCTGTTACAGAAAAAAGCCACATCTTTTTTATCCATTCATCAGTTAATGGGCATTTGGGCTGTTTCCAAGATTGGCTGTTACAAACTGCTGCTATAAATGTGGGTGCGCGTATATGGCTGTGGTATGATGCTTTTAATTTTTGCAGGAAGATATCAAGAAGGGGAATAGCTGGGTCAAATGGAACCTCTAGTCCTGGTTTTTTGAGGATTCTTTATACTGATTTCCACACTCCCACCAATAGTGGAAGAGGGTTCTTTTTTTTCCCATAGTCCTGCTAAGGGCTGTCCCTTCTAATGCAGCCCAGAGTTTGTGAGTGGGAGCTGAAGAGCAGTAATGTAGTGGGAGGCTTGCTCTGTCTTCTTGCTGGCCCAGCATGAGGCCAGCTTTTTACCTCAGAGCCAGCTTGGTCTTTTTGGCCTTTCGAGACAGGGTTTTGTTATGTAGTTCAGGCTGGCTTTCAATTCACAATGTATCCCATGCCGGCTTCAAACACCCTACCTTAGCCTTTCAAGTGCTAGCATTACGGATGTGCACTACCACACCCACCTCATCTTGGTCTCATGATACCTAGTATGTCTTTAATTATCCTAACAGGTATTCTGAAATTCTCCAAGCGATTAATTGTATTTTATTTATATAAAAATGTGTAGAGCCCATGCACATTTTTGGGGTGGAATGTGGCAGAATCAGTGGTGTCCGGGTGTGAGAATTCCAGGAGGCCAAGTGCTTACTTGTCTGTGAGTCACCCCTCTCATCTTTGAGTCTGGTACACATTTCAGACTAGGGTTTGGAACCTCTGATCAAGAGTCCCACCAAACTTTCCCACACCAGAGTTCATCGTGAAGTTAGAATCATAGCTAGACAGTTGATTGAGTCAGAAATGCTGCTATTTAAATGGTCCTTGAGAGTCTTTAGAAGCACTTTGTGGAGGTGGTGTGAGCTTACTGAAATCCACTGCTATTCATGGTGGTGTACTCTGTAATCCCAGCATTGTGGGAGCCTGAGGCAGCAGGATCTCAAGTTTGAGCCCAGGCTGGGAAACTTAACAATACCTGATCTCAAGTAAAATTTTATGTAAGTAGGGGGGATGCTGGGGACATAGCTCATTGTGAAAGTCCTGCATTCAATCCCCAGTACAATCTGAGTTGGTCGTTAAGCAAACAGACAGACTCACCACCTGGCCTGGGGGGTAACACATAGTGCCATTAGCTTTCAGATCACTGTTCTCTCATTTTCTGATATTCTCCTTGTAGCTCTGGCTGGCTCTAGCAAGGCTGGAGACTTACGAAAATGCCCGCAAGGTCTTAAATAAAGCACGTGAGAACATTCCTACAGACCGGCACATCTGGATCACAGCTGCCAAGCTTGAGGAAGCCAACGGGAACACTCAGATGGTGGAGAAGATCATCGACCGAGCCATCACTTCCCTCCGGGCCAATGGTGTGGAAATCAACCGTGAGCAGTGGATTCAGGTGGGCTGCACCTGGGGGTCTTTTAAAGGCAGACGTCTTCCTGTACCTGGGGTCTCCCATGGTGTGCAGAAGGCATTGGAGAGTTCTCACACGGGTGGGAAAATAGGCTCAGTGTGACTTTGTCCAATTTGCTGTTGTTCTTGATGGGTTCAAGACCTTGAGCGGTCTCGGGGTGAGCACTTCTGAGGCATCTGCAGGGGTAGACACCTGTGCATATGTCCTTTGCTAGTAGAGATAGTATGGCCTCAATGAGACCAACAGTCTTACGCATTTTTAAAAATCTTTTGTCTGTAGACATAAGGCTAGGAAGTCCCTGAGGGTCATCTGCCCTACCTCCAGGGTTGGGTCCCTGCACTGCTTTCTCCAAGGAGCCACCCACCAAGTGAGCCCTGTCCTGTATGGCTCTGCCAAGTGAGAGGCGCTTTGCAATGTGCCCAAGCTCCTCTAAGCTACATCCTGTGGAGTGGGTCCCTCTGCTTTAGCTCCTGCCTGCTGAGCTGGCAGATGCCTGCATTCCCTGCAGCGTCCTTGCTGTGTGCTCTGCTGCGTGCTCTGCTGCCACAGTCAGATGGCTGTTCTCTGAACATCCCTGGTGCTGCAGATGCCCGAGTGTGTTATCAGCATCCTTTGTGAGTCTTCTTGAGGAGGTTGTATGGGCTCTGATGTTGCCTCATGTCCCTGGGTCTCTTGAACATTCTTGTTTAACACTGCACGTATATTTCATGTGGGATGTTGTTCAGCCATGTAACTCCTTTCTGTATTTGGTGATTTCAGTTTGGTTTTTAAAAATCTCAGGTTTAAGACCTACATAGTATATATCCCTGAAACCTAACCACCTAGGTCCAACCCTTCCGTGTCTTTGTTTTTGTTTTTTTGTTTTTTGTGTTTTTTTTGTCTTTTTGAAACAGGGTCTCGCTATGCAGTTCAGGCTGGCCTTGAGCTCACTTTGTAACCCAGGCTGGTCTCGAACTTGCAACAACCCTCCTGCCACAGCCTCCCGAGTGCTGGGATTAACAGGTGTGCGCCACCACATCCGGCTCCTTCTGTGTCTTTGATCTTTCTAGTTGTATTGTCATTTCCCCCTCCTTCCCTCCCTACCTGCCTACCTGGTGTTTTGCGACAGGGTCTCACTGTGAAGTCCAGAAGTCCAGGCTGGCCTTGAACTTGCAGCGATCTTGCCTTGCTGCCTCAACCTCTCAAGTGCTGGGATTGCAGGGGTGTACCACTGTGCTCGGCCATTGTTACTGTCATTCCTGATGCTCGGTTTCTCTGTGCTCCAGGTTTCCCAACTATTTGTCATTTTCTTTCTGCCTGTGTGTGTGTGTTGGTCTATGTTTCTCTGTCTGTCTCTCTCGTACTGGGCATTGAACCCAGAACTTTGAACATGTTGGACAAGGACTCTACCCAGGGTTCTACCACTAAACTGTATCTCTTTTTATTTTGTTTTGCAATTTTGAGACAGGGTCTTGAATTTGGGATATCTCCCTGCCTCAGCCTCCCAAGTAGCTGGGATTGTAGGCATTGCCACTACACCTGGTTTTTAACATTTCTTGGAGTGTAGGTCTGCTGCTGATACAAATTCTTTCTGCTCTGTTGGTGTAAAGTCTTTCTTTTAATCTATAGTTGTTGTTACTGGGGTTTGCACCCATGGCTATGGCATTGAGCTGCTTTCCCAGCAGTCTCTTATTTTTTAGTTTGAGGTAGGCTCTCACGAAATTGCCCAGGCAGTTGTTGCACTTGCAGTCCTTGCATGTGGGCCTCTCAAGGCGTTGGGAGTATAAGCATGTGCTTACTGCACTTGGTTACCTTTGCTTTTGGAAATTATTCTTGCTAGGTATAAAAGTCTAGAGTGGCACTTCTTTCCATAGTAATTCAAAGAACTTGCAGTCCTTCTGCCTCGGTGTGTGCCACCATAACAGGTGTAGGTTAGTCCTTGTACGTGGTGTGAGGTCAGGGTTCACCCTCAGTTTTTGGCATGCATACATCCAGTTGTCATTGCTCTAGTAACTATTGTTGCTCTACTGAATGATCTAGGTACCCTTGCCAAAAATCAAGTGATCGTAAATGTGAGGGTTGATTTCTGGACTCTTCGTACTACTGTTCCATTTGTCTCTGTAGCTGTCTTAATGTAGCTGCAGACTGATCTGCCTGCTGTAACTGATGTTTGAAATTGGGAAACGGGAGTCCTGCCTTGAGGGTTTTTTTTGTTTAAGACAGGGTCTCACTATGCAGTTCAGGCTGGCCTTGAGCTCACTTTGTAGCCCAGACTGGTCTCAAACTTGCAACAATCCCCCTGCTTCAGCCTCCTGAATGCTGGGATTACAGACATGCACTACCACACTCACCTATCAATTTGATTTTTTTTTTTTTTTTTCTTTTTGAGGCAGGGTCTCGCTGTGCAGTTCAGACTGGCCTTGAGCTCACTTTGTAGGCGAGGTTAGTCTGCAAGGATACTTTTGCCTCAGCCTCTCGAGTGCTAGGATTAACAGGCGTGTGCCACCACACCCAGCATCAATTTGATTTTTGATTGTTTCTGTTGCCTGTCTTCAAGTTCTTGGGTCTTTTTTATCTGTAGTGTCTAACTCTTTTCCTTCCTCCCTCCCTCCCTCCCTCCCTTCCTTCCTTCCCCCTCCCCTCCCCTCTCCTCTTCTTTCCAGGGTCTTGCCATATAGTTTAGGCTGGCCATGAACTTGTGGCAATCCTCTTGCCTCAGCCTCCTAGATGGTGACATTACACTGTGCTTGGCTACCATTTATATCATCTAATGTATTTTTCCCTTTAGGTCTTTTACTTCTCCTTTCTAAAAATTTAATCATCATACTCTGGTTTCTTTTCAGATTGTATAAATTTTTCCCCTAAACATTTAATTATGATCTTTTTTCCTCTTGTTTCCGTCTAACTTTAGAACACAGGGACTGTGGTTAGACTACTTGTTTTAACATTCTTGTTCTTGTTCATTAACGTTCTTTAATGTTCTTAGTGTTTTAGTGTTCTAATCTCATCATTTGTGTTAGTTTTTGGTCAGTCTTAATAGATTTTCCCTCTGTTGTTATAGATTGTGTTTTCCTGTTTCTTTGCATGCCTCGTTTGTTGCAAGACACTGTGTATTTTACCTTGTTGAGGGCTAGATGTTTTTGCTTTCTGGTAGAGATTCTAGATCTTCATTTTGGAACACAGCTATATCACGTGGAGACACTTTGATCCATTGGGCTTGCTTTTAGGTTTTGTTTTTGGGTGTTGTAAGGCAGGACCCAGGCAGTGTTCAGCTTAGAGCTGGTTCTTCTAAGGCGGGAGCTCTTTGTGTCAAGTGGCTCATGACCCTGGGTTTTTCTGTTTGCCTGGTGAGAATAGGTGCTGGTTTGGCCTCCATGTGTGGAGAGGTTGCTCCAGACATTATGAGACTCGACCTCGAGTCTCATAATGTACTTCAGACTGAGCTTGAACTTATTACATAGGCCAGGCTGGCATTTAACTTGTGGCAGTGCTCCTGCCTCAGCCTCCCAAATGCCTGGATTATAGGTTTGTGCCACCACATCTGTCTGAAGCAGACATTTTATCTGGCAATTTGAACACAATTGTCATTCTGTCCTTAAGTGACAGGTTGGGTTTATTGAGCAGGTTGAATGTGTCATAGGAGTAAGCAAGTTTTGTTACCCATTCTGTTACCATATGCTGCCAGTGGTGACTTATTCTAAAAGAAATCTCTGGAGTGGCTCTTGTAACTCAGAAACTGGCCAGTGACCTACCTTTAGAAAACCATCTCAGTTCTTTGTGTAAGAGAAGACACATGTGCTCTGCTTCATCTTTTCACAGGGATGTGGGAACAAACCTGAGTTAAAGGGATGCGTTCGAGTGTGATAATTTTATTATATCCTGCAAAACATTGTTAATATCAGGTGATATTTTTCAGCTGGACAACATTTCTCAGTGGATAACACAGTGTATTGACTTACATTAAGAATCAATCTCTTTGCCCTAGTATGAAACTGGAAAGCTGTCTAGCCATGGCAACCATTCTGTCTGTTCAAATACTGACACAAAATGCTTGTAATCATTCAAAGACTTGAATAGTTCTGTAGCTGTGGTTTTAGCTGGCAGCAGCTGCACCTGAAATATCATGTACATCCTTCTGAAAAACAGTGCACAAGAACAAGCATTGTTACCTTGTTGTCAGTATTGATAGACTTGTTAACCTGTATTGTGAACTGTGGTGATTCATCCTCCCTAACAATGTGCCTCAGTCACCTCTGCTATTTCATTTGTTCATCTAATTGTGATGCTAGCTGAAAGAGGAACATGTGCTGCCACTGGAACTGTGGCCTCTCCTAAGAGGTCATGACACGTCCTCAGCAGCAGGCATGGTCAACACTGCCAATAGTAAAGGGCTTCTCATCCTTAGCAATGCAGTTAGCCACTAAGAATGATGCTCTCAGTGCAGACACATTTGATGAAGTGGTGGCTTTCAATAATTGTTTCTGTTCTGCATGCTTATCTTTTTTTCTTTTGAAAAATGCTTACCTTTTAATGCAGGGTGCTTATTCTCCATGTGGCAAAGCAGTTTTGAAGGTTTCATGGCTTTGTTGGAAAACCAGTCACTACATACTACACAAAGTGGTCTTTGGGGAGTGTGAGTCACTGTTGCAATGAACCTGTGATTTAAGTAGGACTCTTGGTATTTTCTTTTAAATGCAGTTTTCATTTGGCATCATAGAGTCTTTTGCTGTCTCATCATTGGGTCCCCCCCACCTTTTTTTTTCAAACAGGGTCTTGCTATGTAGTCCAGGCTGGCCTTGAAACTCACTGTGTAGCTCAGGCTGGCCTCAGACTCATGGTAATCCTCCTGTTTCAACCTCCTGAGTGCTGGGATTACGGGCATGTGCCACCACACATGGCACTGAAAGGGTTTTGATACAAATCTGTAAGCGGTTTATTTATGATGGTCTCTGTGCAGTCCAGCCTCTGCTGCTGTTCATCTGTTTTTGCAGACACACCCCAGTACTAGCAGCACCTCCTCAGCTCCGCCTCAGATCATTAGGCATGAGATTCTCATAAGAAGCTGCAACATAGGTCCTTCATATGCCATACAGTAGTAGGGTTTGTGCATTTATGAGAATCAGAAGCTGCTGCTGAGCTGGTAAGAGGCAGATCTCAAGTGGGAATGTGAGCGATAGGGTGTGGTGATGAGTATAGTTGAAGCTTTGCTTGTTCTCTGGCCCAGCACTCAAGTCCTGGTGTGACTTGTTTCCTAACAGATCACAGACCAGCACCTTGGGATGGGGGGCCCCTGACTAGAGTGTAATAGACTCCAGTTCTGCATTCAGTCATTTTAAGCTTAGTATATATTTTCTATGGCCTTGCAATGAGTTTTGTGACATTTGGGTGTTTTGTGTCACTTTTTTTTTTACTTTATTTTGAGGTACTGTGAATTAAACCCAGAGCCTTTTCGCTGAGCTGTATTACTGGTCCCTTTTAGAGACAAGGTTTCATAAAGTCACTGAGTTACCCAAGCTGGACTGAACTTGGGATCTTCCTGCTTAAACCTCCCAGAGTGCTGGGATGATAGGTGTTTGTCACCATGCCTGGGTAACAGCCAGCATTTATTGAGCTCCTACTGTGTATGAAATTCTCTGAGTGCTTATATGTGTTAAGGCATTTAATCTGTGTCTTGTTCCTTCCCCACTTTCCATTTTTTCCAGAATCTATGAGGCTGTGTCCCCACTGCACTGCTAAAAACTTTATAAGTGTCACTTCTGGCCATCACTTCACCAGTTCAAAAGTCTCTTCCTTTACCATTTATATACTTCGTCCAGGTCTTTGTTTTTTTTGTTTGTTTGTTTTTCTTTTTTGTAGTTGGTTTTTGTCTTACTGGTCTCTCTGCCTCCTTTGCTGGTTTTTCTTCTCAATTTTTAAATAAATTGTGTTTCACCCTTAGACTCTAGTTTTCTAGAGTTTTCTGTGCTTGCCCATTGCTTGGAATAGTTTTTACATTCCAGGAACCCCCCAAATGTGTACTGTACCCATGTGCTACTGGCAGCCTTGTGACAATACTGAAACCTAACACCTTCAAAACACCCACAAAGCTGAGTGTGGTGGCACAGGCCTGTAATCCCAGCGCTTGGGAGGCTGATACAGGAGGATTGTTGCGAGTTTAAGGCCATCCTGGGCTACAAAGTGAGCTCAATGCCAGCCTGAACTGCACAAGACCCTGTCTCAAAAAGACCAAAAAAAAAAAAAAAAAAAACACAAAATAATTTGTCCCTGGACCTCACCTTTGTGGCAAGTACCTAGTTCTACCTCAGGCATTGTCCTTGACTCCTTTCTATCACACCCAGTCCATGGAGAGTTTTCTGGTTCTACCTTTACTCATAGAGCCAAAGTGACAGCTGCCATCTCAGACTGATCATCAACACCGTGCTTCCTGGTGTTTCCAGCAGCCAGGATGATTTGCAAGGAATCTCAGCTCCATGTGGGGTAAATACGTATACCCTCATGTGGCCTATAGGCCTTCAGGATCTCAGCTCAGTGTCATCACCCTAGTAATCTACTTGTGTCCTCACTGCTGGCGTTTTTTGCCACGTGTTAATGTATATCCTGTCTTTGCCCTTGGCTCTGCTATCTGCTGAGATGCCTTTTTGTTTGTTTTTCGTTCATCTTTTTGAGACAGAGTTTCACTATGCAGTTCTGGCTGGCTTTGAATTTTATTTTTAGCCCAGGCTGGCCTTGAACTTGCAATGATCCTCCTGCCTCAGCCTCTTAAGTGTTGGGATTATAAGCGTGTGCCACCATGCCTAGCTTTTTTTTTTTTTTTTTTTTTTTTTTTTTTTTTGTCTTTTTGAGACAAGGTCTTGCTGTGCAATTCAGGCTGGCCATGAGCCCACTTTGTAGCCCAGGCTGGTCTTGAACTCGCAGTGATCCTCCTGCCTGAGCCTCCTGAGTACTGGGATTACAGGTGTGCACCACCATACCCAATGTTTGTTTTTTTTGAGACGGGATCACACTCTGTAATTCAGGCTACCAGTAAACTCAATTTATGGCCTAGGCTGGCCTTGAGCTGGAAATAGTCCTCCTGTCTCAGCCTCCTGAGTGCTGGGCTTACCAGAAGCATATAGTTCCCATTCTATCTTGGTCCATTAATCTCATCCTGGGCCCTCGTTGGCATGTCTAGTGGGCCTTGGCCTTGGCAGTGCCTGTGCCCTGTACCTGTTGCTGTGACTGGCTAATCAGCCTCTTGTCACTGAACACACTGGGGTGGCTTCTCATCTTTACCATCTGTAGACAGTGCTACGAAAGTGTCCTGGTACATGCATTGTTTTGAGCCCATGGGAATATACTTGTAAGATGAATTGCTTCAGGGGGACTTGCTGGGTCAGACGTGTGCGTGCTGTATTTTGAGCAGGGTGAAGCTGCCCCCATTGAGGGTACTGCACACGTGTTCCTCGGCAGCGTTGGATCTGTAGTCACCTTTGTCAAGTTAGGGCGTCCGTACGCTTCAGTGTTGCTGAGCCTAATATGAGACTTTCTGTGGCTTCGCATCATAGAATTAAGAGTAGCTTTGACTCATTTTACATGTTTAAAATGTGCATTTTTTATTTTCTGGTGAACTAGATGGTTGTCCTTTGGAACATTTCTCTTATTGAATCAGTGGTCACATCGAAAGAAATCAGCAGAATAAAAAGAAAACTCACAAATTTGGAAAAAATTTTAGCTAACTATGCCTTAGACAAATGGATATCTATCTGGAACATATAAAGAGTTAAAAAAAATCAGGCCCCCAAAATTCTTAGACCCAATCCAAAAATGGGCATCTGAGATGAACACACACTTCTCAGATGAAAAAATAAAAATGGCAAATATGAAAAAATGTTCAACATCATTGGTTATTTGAGAAATACAAATTAAAATAATACTGAGATTCCATCTCATCCCAGAAAGAATGGCTGTTATCAAGAAATCAACCAATAACAAATGCTGGAGGGGCTGTGTGGGAAAAGGAACCCTTTTCCACTGCTGGTGGGAGTGTAGATTGGTGAAACCACTGTAGAAATCAGTGTGGAGATTCCTCATAAAACTAGGCTTAGAGGTCCCACTTAACCTAGCTGTTCCCCTTCTGGGTATTTTTCCAGAAAAACTGAAAACATGTATGTGCACCCATGTTTACAGCAGTGCGATTTGTCACAGCTAAATCTTAGAAACAACCCAAATGTTCATCAGTGGAGGAGTGGATAAAAAAAGATTTTTTGTTTGTTTGTTTGTTTGTTTATCTTTATGAGACAGGGTCTCTCTATGCAATTCAGGCTGGCCTTGAGCTCACTTTGTAGTCCACGCTGGTCTGGAACTCAATGATCCTCCTGCCTCAGCCTTCCAGAGTGCTGAGATTACAGGCTTGTGCAACCATGCACAGCAACAACCATTGTTAATTCCTATCATTTTGTTTTGAAATCCTGTATTGTTTTTACTGCTTTTGTATTGTTTGTTATTTTGTTACTCTTTTTTATTCTCTTTAAAGTAAAAAAAAATCAATGGTGTATTTCAAATTGATGTGGATACAAAATACTTATCTCAAATCTTTAGTAATATTTCTGCATCTCATGTTGTAGAATTTTGTGTGGCTTCTATCTGTATGTCCCAAAATATGCTTTCCTAAAATCATGGGTGCTTTGCTGCTGGTTGACCTGCCCAGCAGGATGCCACAGTTATGGATTGCCTGCCCTACCTCCTGAGATTCCAGCTTCACCTCTTGTGCTATAGGCACTGATTAACAGCTCTGCCTGTTTTGAGTTGAAACATTCCCTTATGTCAGTTTTGAATCTTGAGGCCCAGCCTAACAAATACAGGTATTTTTGAATTTGTCTTTTGCTCCTACTACTTGATAAGTTTTTTAGCACACAGAACTCTTGTAGCCACTGAATGGCATAATAAAACCCTTTATACACAGTAGGTACTTAAAGTTTATTGCATGTATGTTTTCTTTTAGTGCTCAGTTTTTATCACATTTGTATGCTGGTGGTAAGGGTAGTGCATGAGTGAGTCAGACAGACACCACCAGTTGAGCTGTGTCAGGGCTGCATGCCTGTGAGATGACCTACCTTTCTTCTCACATCCGAGAGGGGCTTCTTTTTTGTTTTGTGCAGTGCTGGGCATCAAAGCCAGGGCCTTATGTACACTAGGCAAGCTCTCTAACACTACATTCCCAGTCCTACCTTTTGCAGGCACCTACAGCTCTCACGTCAAAATTCAAGAATTAGAGTTTCTGTGTTCCTCTTTCAGGATGCTGAGGAGTGTGACAGGGCAGGGAGTGTGGCCACCTGCCAGGCAGTCATGCGCGCTGTGATTGGGATTGGGATTGAAGAAGAAGACCGAAAGCACACCTGGATGGAAGATGCTGACAGTGTGAGTTTTTTGACTGTATGATTTTTTTTTTGAGATAGACTTTCTGTGTAATTCAGTCTGACCTTGCACTCACTGTGTAGCCTGGGCTGACCCTGAACTTGCAGTGCTCCTCCTGCCTCAGCTTTCTAAGTGCTGGGATTATAGGCGTGTACTGCCACACCTAGCTTAACTGTATGAATTTTTTCCCCTTCATATGGAGGCTCAAGGAACAGCAGATCCCTTAGATTAGTAGGTTGTTCTAAAAATCTTTTTTTTCCTGGTAGTCCTTGGGATTCAGTTTGGCTCTCACACTGAACTGCGTTCCCTGCTTTTTCAGAAAACTTTATTTTATAAGATAGGGTCTCACTAAGCAGTTATAGGGTGTGAATAAATGTTTAAATTTATTATTTTGTAATCAATATTCTTTTTTTTGAGACAGAGTCTTGCTATGTAGTTCAGGATGGCGTTGAACTTACTATGTAGCCCAGGCTGGCCTCAAACTCATGGTGATCCTCCTGCTTGAGCCTCCTGATTGATTGATGGAATTACAGGCATGCATCACCATACCCTGCAGAATGTTTAAATTTTTAAAAATTATTACGGTAAAGGACACGTTGCCATAATCCCCATCAAAACAGCACCCTTTGCTGTAGACACACTTACCCCATCATTCCTGTCTCCTTTTTTTAATGGTAGCAAAGTTTATTTGAAAAAGTAAAGAGTGAAAGAGAAACTAGCTCCACAGAGTGATCTGGGCTGAGTGACAGAGGAAAAAGCAAGATAAAAGCCCTGGAGGGTGCAGGGCGTTGTGAGGAAAGGCCATGAGAGACTCTCACCACCTTCTCGGCGGCTCTGGGACCCTCTCTCCTGATTGTCTTTAGTTGTATTTTTATAGCTGCCTTGTCCTGAATCAGTTTCAGAACATTTGCCTTTCATGGTCATTTGACTTCGGGGCGGAGCCAGAAGTTACACAGTGCCAAATCCAGTGAAGATGGTAGGTGAGGACACAGTGTGATACTTTTAGAAGCCTGCTTATGTGTTAGATAGCACTTGGCAGCAGTGCTCACTGTATTTCTGATCACACCTTGTAAAGACACTCAGGAAGGCGCTGCTGTAGAAGGTGGCGAGAATGATGGGATAAGTATGTTTCAAGTCAGGTTGGGGGGGTTGTGAGAGGGATGAATGGCAATGTTTCTTTTACTGCAATAAACTTTTAAAATGTATGCATTAACTATATGTTTTGATCACCCCTTTTAAACTGCCCGATCTGTGATTGAGTTGGTGATTGTTCTGCCTTTAGCTTTCCAGAATGTTGGGATTAATTATAGGCATGTGCCACCATGCCCATCCTTAAACATCTTTTTGATATTTTAGCTGTGTTAAGTGGGACTTCCAATTCCAGTTTTGTGAGGACTCTTCAGACTGATTTCCAAAGTGGTTTCACCAATCGACATTCCCACCAGCAGTGGAGAGGCGCTCCTTTTTCCCCACAGCCTCTCTTAGCATTTGTCATTTGTTGATTTCTTACTGATAGGCATTCTTTGTGGGGTGAGATGAAATCTCAGTGTTGTTTTAAATTGCATTTCTCGAATGACTAATGATGTTGAACATTTTTTTCATATATTTATCTGCCATGAGTATTTCTTCATCTGAAAAGTGTGTGTTCATCTCAGATGCCCATTTTTGGATTGGGTCTTTGAATTTTGGGGGCCTGCTTTTTAAAATTCTTTGTATGTTCTAGATAGGAGTCCTTTGTCTGAGCGGTAATTGGATGTTTCTGCATCTTTTAATCTGTTCCATTGATCCTTAGGTCTGTTTTTCTGCCAGAAGCATGCTGTTTTTATCACAGTGGCACTGCGAAGTAGCAGTGTTATATTCTATTATTTATATATATTTTAAGGCTTTATAAACCCTTCCCACACTCCTATAAATTTTTCCCACTCTCTTATTAACCTTTCCCATACTCTTATAAAAACTACATATGCTCTTAAACACTTTCTACACTTTTTTTTTTTTTTTTTTTTTTTTTTGGTCTTTTTGAGACAGGGTCTCGCTGTGCAGTTCAGGCTGGCCTTGCACTCACTTTGTAGCCCAGGCTGATCTTGAACTTGCAATGGTCCTCTTGCCTCAGCCTCCCGAGTGCTGGGATTACAGGCATGCGCCACCATGCCCAGCTACACTCTTAAACCTATGTAATTTTAACAGCATGTAAAATTCTACATGGGTACTCGATGTGAGTGGACAAAGAGAGATGCTGAACATATGGGCACAGTGTGGGAGAGCAAAGAGACTGACGCTGAGATCACTGAGCCAGTCAGCGCCCAGGATACAGAACACAGTGCTGTGGTTGGTTGCCATTTATTGCATCAGCCAATAGCGTGCTGTGTACATTCTCATGTTGGCAAACTTACATGAGCGGTAGTGGCATACAACATTTCCATTGCCTACAGTATTCATCAGCTGATGGAATACATACCATATTTTATTTTGATTTAATATCTTTTTGAATTAACATTTTTATTATTTTAAATTTTTTAGGCAAAAATCATTAAAATCATAAATATTCTATAAATACCTATATACTGCAAAAATCCCACAATATAGTGAAAACTCCACAATACAGAATTAGGTACTTTTTAAAAAATCTGTGATACAGTGAAGCCGCAATAAGTGAGCTGTGATATAGCGGGGGATAACTGTATTGGTTCTTCCTACACAAGAACAAGGGGTACCTTTCCATTTTCTGATCTCTTTTTTTACAGTACTGTAGTTTTTTGTCTTTTTGAGACAGGGTCTTGCTATGTGGTTCAGGCTGACCTTGAGCTCACTTTGTAGCCCAGACTGCCCTTGAGAGTACTATAGTTTTAATGTAAAGGCCCTTTACTTCCTTTGTTATAAATTCCTAGGTTGATTCCTAGGTATTTCATTCTTTTTGGATGCTATTATGAAAGGTGTTTCTTTTCTATTTTCTCCCTTATGGTGAGTTTGTTGTTTGTGTACAGGAAGGCTATAGATTTCACCCTTTTCATTTTAATTGTGTGGATTTGAGTCTTTCCTTTTTTTTTATAAGGTTAGCTAAAGGTTTGTCAGTTTTATTTAATGTTTCAAAGAACCAACTCTTCGATTGATTCTTTGTATTTTTGTAATCTCCATTGGATTAATTTCTGCTCTGATCTTTATAATTTCCTCTGTCATACAAGCTTTAAGCATGTTTGCTCTTTTTCTAGAAACTTGAGGTTGAACATTAAGTTTATATGAAGTTTTGTTTCTCTGGTGAGAGAATTCACTGCTGTATTGAAGTGCCCCATTCCAATTGTATTAGTACTTACTTGATTTTTCATGTCTGTTAATACTTGTTTTATTTAGTTAAGTATGCTGGTATTTGTTGCATATATATTTATGATTGCTTTTTTTGGTGTGTGGGGTGTAGGTTTTTGTGGCAGGGTCTTACCATGTAGTTAAGGCTGGCCTTGAACTCTGTGTAGCCCAGGCTGGCCTCAAACTCACTGTGATCTTCCTATCTCAGCCTCCTGAGTGCTAGGATTACAGTCATGCCGCCACACCTGGCTCTTACTCAGTTTTGACTTGACATCCTCTTTGTCTGCAAATAGAATAGCTAACCTTGCCTTTTTCCAGGTTCCTGTTGGAATATTGCTTTTATTGCTTTCCATCCTTTGATTTTCTATGAATTTCTTTTTGAATTAAATGTGTTTCTTGTATGTTAGTTTTATCTATAGTGACAGGTCCCGAGAACAAGGTGCCCACGGATGATAAAAGGAAAGTAAAAGAGACAAGAAAAACAAGAGAGCTAAAAGTCTGGGATCCGGGGGCTCACGGTCTCTCGGACTGCTGCGGCCCAGATCACTCATCTCAATCACCTTTTATTAGAGCAAAGAACGTGACTAAAACCAACAGGAGAAATTCATCATCCTTTTCCATTTCTGCCCCTCAGCTGGTGGTAACAATCTTCAGGCGGGCCTTGCACACCCAGCACCATGTTCACTCAGTTCAGCTGAGGATCATAAGCTGACCCATCAGTAATCAGTCCATTAGCAATCTCAGTCCTTTCCCCACACTTGTATGTAGCATATTTTTGGATCTTGCTATTGATCCATTCTGCCAATCTGTTTCTTTTCATTGGTGAATTGAACCATTTACATTGATGGTTATAACTGCTACGTATTGACTTATCCTTAATTTTCCTGTTGTTGGTTCTCTGTTTAACTGCTTGCCTTACCTGTGGATTCATTCTATGGGGGTTCATGGAATAGTAGTCTTCATTATCTCTTTCTAGAATATTACTGACAATATATTGGAATAAAAAAAAGAGAAAGTATATTGGAGTACTGGTTTGGCGGTCATGAATTTCTTTAGGCTTTGTCATGGAAGATAATTTTACTCCTGGTTGTGGTGATGAATGCCTGTAATCCCAGCACTTAGAAGCCTGAGGCAGGAGACTCACTGTGAGTTCAAGGTCAGCCTGACCTACATAATGAGTTCAAGACCATCCTGAACTGCATGGCAAGACCTTTGGCTCAAAAAGCCAAAAGCAAAGAAAACAAAACAAAATCAAAATGATAGTTTTGTGGAGGTGTGAAGTATTTCACTCCAAAATCTCCCTGACTTGAGGGTTTGTGTTGAGAAATCGGCTGTGATTCCGATGGGCTTTCCTTTATAGGAGATTTGCTTCTTTTCTCTAATGGCTTTTAATATTCTGTTCTTAGTTTGAATTTCTGAAATCATGATTATTATATGCTTTGGTGTAGTTTTTTGTTTGTTTGTTTGTTTGTTTTTAAATCATGGCTAATTGGAATTTTATATGCCTTATTTACCTGTATGTCAATTTCTTTTTCCCTACCAGGCAAGTTTTCTGCTATGTCTCTGAATGGGTGTTTAATGTTATCTGGGCTATCTTCTGCTTTTTCATTGACTGTGATCAATCTTATGTTATTCTTTACATCATCTAGCAGCTATTGAATTGATTTCTCATGGTCCTTTGCTATTTTTAAGAAATGTTTCTTTTTGTGATCACTAACTGCATTCTGTCTTCTATATTGGATATTCTCACACTGGTTCATTTGCTGTGTATATTTTCAGTGGAATTAATCTGGATATCTGTTTGAATTGGTTTTATGGATTCCATTTCTTTTCTATATTGAGCATTCATGGTTTAATCACTTTCCTAAGCTTTTCTATTTTTTGATCTGTATCTGCTCTAGAGTCACTAACCATGCTTTCATTATGGTCGTCACCTCTGTAGTTATCGGAGAGATTATTTCTAATTTGATATGTTTCTAAACCTTCATTTATCTATTTTGTTACTTCTTCTGTTACCACTTCAAAGAGTCCAGGTCAGTAGCTTTCAAATTGTTCTACATCATTGCACCCTGGGTTTGCCTTTGGTGAGCTGGACATCTAGGATTGCATCTTTTTTTTTGTCTTTTTGAGATGGTATCACTATGCAGTTCAGGCTGGCCTTGAGCTCACTTTGTAGCCCAGGCTGGTTTCATATTTGCAATGATCCTCTTGCCTCAGCCTCCTGAGTGCTGGGATTACAGGTGTGTGCCACCACACCTGGCCTAGGGTTGCATCTTAAATGTCTTTTCTTTTTTCTCTTTCTCCTTCTTCCCTCCCTCCCTCCCTCCCTTCCCTGTAAATTGCTTATGACAAGTAGCTTTATTGCTAGTATTTAAAACCCGTAGGAATAACTACTTCTTAGAGATGTCTTCCAGGTATAGCTGACTTTTGGTTTTGAGTCTGTTGCAATGTTCTACCACTTCAGTTTATTGGAGATGAGAAGTTGCTACCTATTTGGCCCAGTCCATGGTTCTTTGGCACCGGCCTATAGTAGTTTTTATGACCCTTAGGCAGTTTCTTTCTTTTTTTTTTTTCTTTTTTTTTTGCGGTACTGGGGATCAAACACAGGACCTTGCACTTGCCAGGCAGGCACTTGTGCTACTGAGCTATATCCCCAGCTCTGGCAGTTTCAATTTTGGCATATAAGGAAGAACAGCTGGTTAGAACAGTCATGTCACTTTTGCTAACATGGTACAATCAGCAATAACAATAGCATCAAACACAGCTTAGAACATGACAAACTGGGGTAAGAATCAATTTCCCACCTCTAATCATATGAACTAGATTTGTGGTTATATAACAAAATTTAAAACAAACCAGAAATGCATGTGCAGTAAATAAGCCCTCAACATGACAATTTACCCTCAGGGGAGAAAAATTTAAAGGGGTTGGCGGAAGATAGAAATATAAGAATAGATTAGAAGCAAGTCTGGAAGACAAAGGAAGATCATGCAGACTTTGGAAACGTACCAAAAACAGCAGAGGAAGAGACAAGGAAGAAATAAGAAGAGAACAAAGCAACAACAACAAAACTAGAAACCGTGTTCACACTCATATGAAAATAAGAACGAGCAATAAAGAAAAAACAAAACAGTGAGTGTGTGTGGGGGTCCACTTCAAAGTGTGTCTCTGGAGCTGGGCATGGTGGCACACGCCTGTAATCCCAGCACTCAGCTTGGGCTACAAAGTGAGCTCAAGACCAGCCTGAAGTACATAGCGAGACCCTGTCTCAAGAAAAAACAAAACCAAAAAACCCATAAAGTGTGTCTCTGCTGTCACTGGTGGACAGTGTGAGCAGAGTCAAGATCTGTGGTTTTTTTTGTTTTGTTTTTGGTTTTTTGTACCAAGAATCAAACTCAGGACCTTGCGCTTGCCAGGCAAGCACCTGTGCCGCTGAGCTGTATCCCCAGCCAAAGATCCATGTTGATTAAACCCAGCAAGCCAGCTGTAGCTTAACAGCAGAGTAGTGAGTAATCCAAGCAATGCTGCACCTTTATTTCCTTGCAGTTCAGGCTGGTTCCTGGCTGTGAAGCTGGAACCGGACCCGTTCAGCCTGCAGCAATTGGTGTGCCTTCTCTGGACCTTAACTTGGCTGGGGGCCCCTAGGTGGAGCCAGCAGTCCTGAGTTCAGAGCTCAGTTGGTCCCTCTCCAAGGTGGCTCTGGCCAGCCAACCTTTCTCGGGGATGTCTGAAACCTGGACCGCTTACCAGCCACTGCAGTCTTCCGTGTCCACTGCTTCCTTCCACATAGAGGTGTTTGGGGTAGCCAGCAGTCATTGTCTGTCCACAGGTTTTAGCTGCCTCCTCCCACACAGTGAGTCTGTGCTCAGAGAGAAGGCACTGCCTGCCACCTTCTTCTGTGTTGAAGTTTCTTTTCACTCTCCCCATGGGCTTTAATTCCTGCTTCATATCCTTTTTGGGTCCAGGTGACCCACCTTCCTTCTTCTCTTCCGTGCATTGCTATATTCCAGTGTCTGGACACCAAATCTTGGAGGGGCTCTTTTTCTGCTGCTCACCACTCTGCCGTCTTCCCGGAAATAGACACCAGATCTCAGAGAGGCTGGTTCTCTGCTGCTCACCACTCTGCCGTCTTCTAGTATCTGTCTTTGTTGCTTCTGTTTGTTTGGTTTGGTTTGTTTTTTTTGTGGGTAGAACCTAAGCCCTTGTGCATGCTAGCACTGAGCTACATCCATAGCCCTTTCTTTAGAAAGTTTTATGAATCTGAATGAGATGAAACTGAGGGCCTTCATACTGAGCTCCATCTCCAACCCTTTTTATTTTGTATTTTGAGACAAAGTCTCACCAAGTTGACTAGGCTCACCTTGAACTTGCTATCCTCTAGCCTCAGCTTCTAGAATGCTGAGATTATAGGTATGTACCACCGTTCCTGGCTAGGCCAGTCATCCCCTTTGACTTGGATCTCTGTGATATTTGCTCATGGCTTTCTGAAGCTGTGTGTCTTTGGTAGGGATGTTTTGTCTTGCCCTGTCATATGGAGGTGCATATACCTGTTCACGCTGACCGGCTGGTGGCTGCTGCTAGGTTTCTCCTACTGTTTTTTCCTTTGTGGTTAGTAGCATTTTCAAGGAGGCAATCTGCCTATTCTTGCCAAACATTGGTGCATGAGTGTGAGAATATGTTAATGATATTTTTGCACAGAATCAGTTACTACTTTGGTGTTTGCCAAACACTGATTTCCTAAGTACTATTTGTTTTGTACTTTATTAGCTTGAATTATAAGTAGTGGAGAGCTTTCCTTTCCCGTTCATTGATGTGTGCTCCCTCCTTTATACCTGGGTAGACTAAAGATACCTCGTTAGTCTGAGATCATGACCCGTAGTTGATGTCTCTGTGTGAATCTCTTGAGGCTGGCATTTTTAGTCCTGGCCTTATATACACTGATGTGCATCTTGTTCCTTGAGTGAGTTCAGACATAAACCAAGGGGAGTAGTCCTCCCTGCCTGCAATACAAGGGATCGAACCTGGGCCTTGTGCATGCTAGGTAAGTATTCTACTGTCGAGCCACATCCCCCCCTCTAACTCTTTAAGTTATATTTAGAGAGAATCTCACTAAGTTGCCTAGATTGACCTTGAATGTGAGGTCCCTCTCTCATGTTCCTGTTCTGGGTTGTAGTTTTGATCAGATCAGCTGTCGTCCACTTCCTAGCAGGTGCCATCACTGAGAACTGCAAGAGGGTTGGTCCTTTTGCTCCACACTGACTCAACCCTCATACCTTTTTCTCTCCTGTAGTGTGTGGCCCACAATGCCCTGGAGTGTGCACGAGCCATCTACGCCTACGCCTTGCAGGTATTCCCCAGCAAGAAGAGTGTGTGGCTGCGAGCTGCATACTTTGAGAAAAATCATGGCACTAGGTATGTGTGGGACCCACCTGCCCCCTGTGCTTCTTAAACCTCCTACTCATATTTGCATGTTGTCTGAGCTTACTCTTGGCGTTTGTGCAGACCCATGAGTGCTTCCGTCCGAGGTCTGGCCTTCACTGATGATGGAACAGATTGTGATTAGGGCAGAAACTTTTATGGCCTTTCTTGGGACTTCACAGCTGAATTGGTCTTTACAGCCCCTTGTGCAATAGGATTATCGCTCTTTCATATTCAAGAAAAGGTGTGAAGATGACCTGTCCTGACCAAATGCTCCATGACTGGGAGTAGCTGAGTGCAGGTTTGTGGCTAAAGCCAATATGGTGGTGGACACTGGCTTCAGCAGTGGGCAGGTTAGCATCTGGAACCTGCAAGCTGTTTTTCATTTGAGCTGTGCTGCTTTTGGTTTGGCTGGGTTTTATGCACAGAGGAGGTCCATTACGATTTTCTTTAATTATACTCTTTAATTGAAAAAACCTTTTCAGGTTTTCCTTATTGGCTGTAAATGTTGATTAAATTAGGCCTTGCAGTTTCTTGTTTTAAATGAGTAGCTCTCTAGAGCATTGGGGTTCCTGTCTCTGGACACCCTCCATCTGCCCCCTCTTGGGTCCTCAGCTGCTCCCTGTGCTTGCGGGGGACGGGCCTCACTGTTTTACACTAAACCCACAGCTGGAAACACTGAGCCCTTGTTTTGTTTTGTTTCTTTTGTCTTCTCCTTCTCTTTTTTCTTGGCTTTGTTTAATGTCAGTTTCTTCAGAACCTCTTTCCACGTGTTCTGCTGAAGCTCCAGTCCCCTCTCCACCCTGCCAGCTGGTTTGGTGTTTCAGAGTTAATGGAAACTTAGGGGAAATGGAGACATTTTGAAACGATCCTGACAGCTCGTCCTCTAGTAGGTCACTTGGGACAGTGGAAATGCCAAACAGGGCAGGAACATCTACCAGGTGTGCACTGAGACCTTTTGGCCCCAGGTCTGAGCATGTACTGCTGGCCACTCAGTGGCTCAGTGGTCAGTTCCCTCCTACTACCCTGCCCACTTAGGACAATGAGGGGCTGCAGTAGTCCTGAGGTCTGGGACTTGGAGAGCGTGGTGCTGTGAGGCCTTGTTCCATGTTTTGTGGGGGTTTTTTGTTTGTTTTGAGACAGGCTGTCTGTGTAGTTCAGGCTGGATTTGGACTCACTGTGTGGCCCAGGCAGGCCTCAGACTCATGGTACTTGTCCTCCCTCAGCCTCTTGATTACAGGTGTATGCCACCATGTCTGGCGGGGTGTGGTTTTGTGTGTTGACTTTGCTTTGCTGCACACACTACAGCTCAAAGGGGTCAGAAGCGAGGATGACATAATAAAGAGGCAGTAGGTCACTCAGAGACTGGGGTTAGTACCTGATACTGACCTAAAGCAACTCTTCCCAATAAGACATTTTTCTTCAGCTGTCAGGGTCCCTTACCTTTATCTGTGGGTCCAGGGTATCCTCTGTGGTTTGAGATAAAAAGCCCTTCCCTGTCGCCCGCCCTCATGTTACCACTGCCTCCAGAGCACACACTGTAAAAGACTGCTATTTAAACAATGTGCTGCTTTGTGGAACCCTCTCCAGTCATTGATTTTAGATCCTTTATAGAGACGAAAGATTTCCCCACACTCTCCCCATTGTAAAATCTGGTAAATCATTTATAGTGCTGAACTTTGGAGTGGTAACTGTCTTTCTCAGGGTCCTGGCCATGGCTGCGTGCTCTGGTTTATGGCCTGGCTCGGGTGACTGTTGCCTCTATCCTATAGGGAGTCTCTGGAAGCACTTCTTCAGAGGGCTGTGGCCCACTGCCCCAAGGCAGAGGTGCTGTGGCTCATGGGTGCCAAATCCAAGTGGCTGGCAGGGGACGTGCCTGCAGCAAGGAGCATCTTGGCCTTGGCCTTCCAGGTGGGTGAGGCATCTCTTGTGTTGGGAAGGACCAGTGCGTGAGACCCTGATACTGGTGTTGGCCTGAGAGCTGCTTGTGTGCATGTCTCTTGGGATATGCCCTGGTCTGGGTGCGTTGAACTCTGTGGGCCACTGGAGCTGTCAAGCTCCTCCAGACAGGAAGAATAGCTCCACTGACATGCACACCTTTTGGTCCCTGCTCAGTGGGAGCATAGGCCAGGTGTTCTGGAATATAGAATAGGGTCACCCAAAGGTCAGGCTGGCCTCAAACTCACAGTGATCCTCAACCTCCTGAGTGCCTAGTTTTAAAAAACAGTTGTCACAATATCCTGTTTTATGCCAGCATGAGTGTGATGTAGTTTCCCAGCAGTGTGTGTGTGTGTGTGTGTGTGTGTGTGTGTGTGTGTGTGTTGAATTTAGGGCCTTTACCTTAAGCTGTATCTCCGGTCTTTTTCAAATTTTTTTTCTATCTTGAGACAATCTAAGTTGCCCTCACTGGGTTTAAACTTGTAATTCTCCTGCTCAGTCTGTCGTAGTGCTAGGATTACTGTTGCACACACCACACCTGGCACTAGCGTACGCTTTGTTTTTTCAGTCTTTTTGAGGCAGGGTCTCACTATGCAGTTCAAGCTGGCCTTGAACTCACTTTGTAGCCCAGGTTGGTCTCAAACTTACAGCAGTCCTCCTGCCTCAGCCTTCCAAACGCTGGTATTACGAACTTGTACCACCACACCCAGCACATACTTTTTAATGAACTACAGAGTACAGTGTTAATGTCAGGCTGCTATTACAATCCAGGCTAACACAGAAAAGCTTGTCTTTCCTGGAGTAAATACCATGAGAGGGACTGACACGGGCTGTTCGCTAGCTGCCTGCTGGAGAGAACATAGGAGCAGAGCACAGTGCTGTACAGAGCAGTGTCTCCCTTCACTGCTGGTACCTATTGCCTCATGCTCTTACGCGATAAAATCTCTGTGGGACCTTCTCTTGCCTGTCATTAGAGCCGATCCCCAGGTGTGTGATGTGGCCATCTTGTATATGACCGATCAGGCTCTGCTTAGGCACCAGCTCTAAGGAGGCTCTGATGCCCCATTTGCATGTGCACCAGACAGATTGCATGTGGCTCAGTCCTGGTTTTTGAGCTTCATCAGGGTCACTCTAGGCATCTTTTTCCCTGGCCACATGGACACTTTAGGGTGGCTGCCTGAGGGAAAGAGTGCAGTTGGCTGTGGCAGGTTCATGTATGTGGTTGACAAGTGACCCACCCACGGGCTTTGGAAGGCTGTGTAGTATTTTAGTGGGTCCTGGGGAAATGGCTTCCAGCTGTCAGCATTGTTGCTCAAGAGCTGTGAATCCCTCACCTCTGTACCACAGTGAAAAGGAACTGCCAGCAGTCTGCTCTGTCATCTGCTAGCCTGGGAAGGGATTGGGACCACACTAGTCCCAAAGAAGAGTGAGGCCCGGCTTAGTGCCCAGGCCACCTGCTTTCGATTAAGCGTGAGCTAGCTCTGGTCACTTTTGTCCTGAGCCCCTCCTGACACTGCTGTGCTTTGCCCTCCAGGCCAACCCCAACAGCGAGGAGATCTGGCTGGCGGCTGTGAAGCTGGAGTCAGAGAACAATGAGTACGAGCGGGCCCGGAGGCTGCTGGCCAAGGCGCGGAGCAGTGCACCCACCGCCCGTGTGCGTGGTGCAGGCAGGCGACAGGGCCTTCTGGAGTGCCTTGGGGACCAGGGAGGGCTAAGATGGGAAGAGCTCAGGCCACAGCCCGGTCTTGTTACTGGGCTTTAAAGTGCATCTGTTTCTTAATCCCTACCTTTCATGTCCATGAGACTGGACAGATGTGTGGAAGATGGGTCATGGCAGGAAGCATTGTCACGTAGGTGCTAGGCAGGTGCAGGTGCAGTAGGAGTTACTCTCCTGTGCGATACTGCGTCTCTGTTTGGCAGGTGTTCATGAAGTCTGTGAAGCTGGAGTGGGTGCTAGGGAACATTGCAGCTGCCCAGGAGCTGTGCGAGGAGGCACTGAGGCACTATGAGGACTTCCCCAAGCTGTGGATGATGAAGGGGCAGATTGAGGAGCAGGGAGAGCTGATGGAGACGGCGCGAGAAGCCTATAACCAGGGGGTGAGTCTCTGAGTACCCTGGGCTACAGCTGACCCTTCTTGTGGAGCCCAACAGCGGAGTGGTCGTTGCCTCCTGGGTCTAAGGAGAATTGGAGGGCAGGGACTTGCTCAGGTCCCAGCTAGTAGAACTGTGGGTTCTGCACTGAACCTTGGTTCCTTTCCTGAATCCTGTGCTTTTTCCTTCTACCATTACCTGTCTGTGTCCAGATGGAATATGTGGTATGGGACATGTGGGATGTGGCATACTAGTAGTTAAGATGGATGTGTGCACAGCACGACCATACATGTTACGCCCCACACACCTGTATGTGTACATGTAAGACACAACCAAATCTGAAAACGCCGTGTACAGAGCATGAAGTGCACATCTTTGTGGTCTCAGGGTCGGAGATGAGCTCAGATGGGGCCAGCCACGGAAGTGTTGCACCCGGACACCTGAGCTCCTCTCTTGGTTTGTTGACTGCAGCTAAAGAAGTGCCCCCACTCCACGCCCCTCTGGCTCTTGCTTTCCCGGCTAGAGGAGAAGATTGGGCAGCTGACCCGAGCACGGGCCATTTTGGAGAAGTCTCGTCTGAAGAACCCAAAGAATCCTGGGCTGTGGTGAGTCTTGGCCTGTTTGTTGGTCCATATTCTCTATCTAGGGGGCTGTACTCATTGTGTAAGAGTCACTTGCAGTGTTTTAGCTCAGGCTACTGTGGTGGGGCAGCACAGTTCTCCCTTGGGGAGCTGGGCCTGGTGGGTGGGACAGGCCGGTAGCTGGTTTGATGCTGATAGTACCCAGGAAGTGAAAAGTTAATGATGGGCTGAGGGTGAGGCTGAGACCACACTCCACAGAAGAGGTGGCATAGGCAAGGACTTGGGAGCTGAGCAGGAGTTTGCCAGGGGAAGCATGGGGTTCTCTCTGGAGAGGTACAGAGTGCAGGTCAGGGCAGCAGACTAGAGTGTAAGAGGACACTGCCAAGGAGGCGCAGCTCTCTCCCCCTGGGAATGGCATATCGCTTGCCCTGGTGTCTTCACTTCCTCTAGAGTAAGTGGGTTCCATGGGCCTCATAGGCTGTGGCATCAGTGTTACTTACTCTGGTGGACAAGTTCAGCCCTGCAGAGAACAGAATTCCAGCTCTTACAGTTACTGAGATGAGAGCTTTCCAGCAGGGCATTTGGGAGTGTGTCCGTGGGTGGTTGGATGTCCATAGGCCTGTCTCCCCAGGTTGGAGTCTGTGCGGCTGGAGTACCGTGCAGGGCTGAAGAACATTGCCAACACACTCATGGCCAAGGCATTGCAGGAGTGCCCCAACTCTGGTAAGAGCCCTGAACTGCAGTGAGGGGTGGCATTTTCCGAGAGAGTGGGACTTGACTTCTCATTCTAATAGACTGTTAGGGTGTATATGTGACTCATTTCAGGTAAGTTTCACTGTACTTGGTCATTGAGACAGTTGGGCTGAATTCCCAGTCTCAGCTGAGAGTTTTAGTTCATATTTTAAAGTGCTGCAATTTCTTGTAAGATTGAACTTTAAATTACCCCAGGTATCAAAGAAATGCATATGCAGCCAAAAGAAATTTGGAGTTGAAAAGAGGAAATAGGAAGGCCCTTTGGCCCACTACTCACAGATTCCTTCTTACTGTTTGTAGTGTTAGAACTGATACTGTACACAGTTAAAGTCATGGTGTGTATTTGGTGTTCTGCTCCCGCCTTCCCGTATACCAGGGATTGAACCCGTAACATTTGCACTGAGCTGCATTCGTAGTCCGTTTTTTTGAGATAGGAGCTCACTAAGCTGCCCAGGCTGAGCTTGAATCCTCCTGTCTCAGCCTCCCAGCGTGCTAGGATTATAGGTATGTGCCACCATGCTCAGCTTGGTGTTTTACCTGTTTTTGTAGAGGTGAGAATTGAAAGTAGCGCTTTGTGTGTCCTAGGCAAGTGCTGTGTCATTGAGCTACATCCCAAGCCCTGTTTACCTTTTTTTAAAAGCTGAACATTTAGTAAGGACTTTTGATTCTTATTAAATATTCAGGAATGTACATTTCTAATGGCTTTGTATGTGTATCAGCAACAACATACTCTCTGGCTATTTATTAAGACTTAAATTTTCTCCATTTCTTCCGTTATCTCCAGTATAATCTGATACTGCTTTGATTTGTATATATATATATATTTTTTTTTTTTTTTCCGGTACCGGGGATCGAACTCAGGACCTTGCCCTTGCCAGGCAAGCGCTTATGCCACTGAGCTATACCCCCAGCCCTCTGATACTGCTTTGAGATCGCTGTTTTTTATGTGAATCTTTACTAGTATTTCTGTTTCCTTACAATGCATTCTTTCTTTTTTCTTTTTTTTTTTTTTTTTTGTGGGACCAGGGATCAAACTCAGGACCTTACACTTGCCAGGCAGGGGCTTATTCCACTGAGCTGTATCCCCAGCCCCACGTTATAATACATTGTTAGATGTGCAGTTACTGTGTCAGTGGGGATGAAGCCTTGAAGGGTGTTAACTGCTTCTGGGTGTCACTCTACAGCATTGTCTGGTCTGTATTCAGACTGGAGGCAGCTGGTAGGTGGCAGCACCTTTCAGGGTAGCCTGTGTAGGGTGGGCATGTTTCTGAATCCAGAGGTGAGATTGAGTTCTAGGTCTTTGTTTTTGGTGTTTGGTACTGGGAATTGAACTCAGAACCTTGCACTTGCCAGGCAGGTCTTGTGCTGCTGAGCTATACCCCCAGCCCTCCCGGTCTTTGTTTCTAAACCTCAGGTATCCTGTGGTCTGAAGCTGTCTTCCTTGAGGCCAGGCCCCAGCGGAAGACCAAGAGTGTGGACGCCCTGAAGAAGTGTGAGCATGACCCTCACGTGCTCCTGGCTGTGGCCAAGTGAGTGGGAGTCCTGTTGGGTTGGTGACCCTGAGACCTAATGAAACCTCTGGCTGGCTGCCTGGCCCTGGCAGTGCTAGGTGTGCTTGGGAGCGAGGTGGGCACCCTGGTCCTAGGCTCTTGGACTTGTGCGCTGGCCTCTGTGTGCGATGTGGCCCCGTGGTGTGCTCTGCCCTCGCCTGTGCATCCCACTCTGTTTCCTTGGGCCTCCTGGGCCCTCCCTCGGCCCCAGGTACTCCCTCTCCTCCTCCTCTTCCTCCCTCTCCTCCTCCTCTTCCTCCCCCTCCTCCTCCT
>PVLD010022901.1:0-21623 GCA_004027595.1 Dinomys branickii | reverse complement strand
TCTTCACAGATACATTTATTAGTAATATTTTAGCAGTTCTCTTATAATCCCTTGGCTCCTCAAAACTGACACATAAAATTAACCATAATTGGGCTGATATATTACCTAAAGTGTTAGAGGCAAATCGGGAAATAGAGTGGTTACTGAAACGTTTTAGGTAATGACCTATGTCCTCTGTAGGAGAAAATTTCTGGTAAGCAAAATATTTAAGCTATGGCATAGATATTATTGGCTACTTTTAGTGAGTGTCAAAATAAGCTATAGGAAAAAACGAAAAGAAATTTGAAAGGATTTGTGAAATTTGCTGCCTATCCAGGGGAAAGTCGGAAGAAAGAAATCGTAATGACAGTGCTACAAAATCTCTTGCAGCAGAAATTAGTGTAGAAAAAAGCAGCCAAGTGCTTTGTATTGGGATAATTTGAAATAGGCCTCCAGGGCATCTCTGAAATCTTTGAGGCTTATCCTTCCATCACAGTCCCAGAAAATACCCAGGGCAGAACTGTTTCAGGAAAAGACCCCAGGGTACCATCTGTGGTCTGGCTTTCGGCTGGTGGCCCGTTCTGCAGCTGCATCCGCGGTTCAAGTAGGGATAAGAACAGCTCACGTCAGCAGCGGACTCTGGCATCCGCTTGTGCTGTATCTTCGTGCGTACATAATGCAAGGGCTGTGGAACTGTGAGGACTTCTACCAAGATTTTCAGGAAGAATCAGGGAAGCCAGGCAGAAACCGTCAGTGGTTTTGTACCCCGTAGAGAGCCTGTGATAGGATGGTGTGTAGTGGAACCACGCAAGCAGAGTCGGGACCGCAGCCCGCAGTGTCTAACGCCTGCTGAGAAAAGCTACAGGGAGCGTGAAGAAGACACTAAAAAGACACGCAGCTGCGAAGTGCAGCCGTTGGTCTGCAAATAAGAAAGCTAGACTTTACATGGCTTGGGAGCCAACTTCTTTCTGCACGGTGTCTTAAACTTAGAGTTTGAAGGTATAATGCACTCCAGCTTTGTTTTTAGATATTCGGAAATGTGTATCTTGTATTTACTTACATTGTATGTAGGTAACTATTTGATTATAGGTTCACGATTGGAAAAAATTCTGCCTTTAGTCTCACATGAGACTTGGGGTTTTGGAATTTTGACTCTATGCTGGAAGAATTTAAAATTTTGGAACTATAGGCCATGAAATGATTACATTCCACGAGATAAGAAGAACATGAGTCTTGGATACAAGGGGAGCAGTGGTATGGCTTAGATATGATTTGCATGTGTCATCTAATATCTCATTACTGAATTTAATCATCTACATGAGTTATTAATAGCAAGAAAAATTCATCTTACTATGGAATTTAGAGGTATGGATTTTACGAAGTGTTTAGGATAAAATAAATTAATTAGCATGGACTCCTCATTATTGAATTATGTTGGATTGTTCTCACTGTAGCAGCACATACACTGAATTATGGTGGTTTTATAAGAGGAAGTACAAGCAGAATATATAAGGATCCTTCCTGTATCCCTGTAAGTCATGCCCTATGGCACTCCTAAATCTGCTAGCAAAATCACAGATACTGGCCGGAACCCTCCAGAACTGGGAAACAAATACTTTTGTTTTCTTTAGACAGTTTGTGATTTATACTATTTAGTGCAATATTCTCTTTGACCAGAGGAAAGATAATAAAGTTTTTTAATTTTTTTCACTTTCAGGTATTTTCTCATAACAATACAAATACAATAGTATAATCTTCAATTCTATGTCTTCACCAGCAAAGCCTGAATCATACACACATGTGTGTCTGTGGGTGTGTGTTTGATACTAGTCATAGGTAGTCACTTTACAAAATTTTATTTCAATGATACAAACACATAATATATATTGAGTTTCCTAATTCATGAAAAAGAGGAGGATGTCTGAAAGTTAAAGAGTTTAACAAAATCATTACCCACCAGCATTCTGCCCTGCAGTTGTGATAATTTAGCTCTGTAGATATAATTTAACTGTTATATTTTAACACCCAACAATAGTATCTTCCAATGAATTTTAATGGATTTCTGAACATCGCAGAGAAAAAGGCTGCAGAGTAATCAAATAAGTGAACATCTTTTGCTGATCTCACCACATCAAGCACCTAAATGAGCCAAACAAAATACTTAGCATGCAGTCCAGGTATTATGATTACGGATATTCATTCATAAGAATTAAACACTTGTATCCACATACAAAGCCTGAAACTGGGTATTTGTATATGATTTATTCCTCTTTTCTCAACTTTGAAAGCAACCAAGACATTTTTTTCTAGATGAATAAAAGAATTCATCATTGAAATCTAGAAAACAAAACATTATTCAGAGCTTAAAAACAGATGAGCTATCAGGTGTGAGAACCCTTAAACATTGTGTTTATTACTAAGTGGCAGAAGCCAGGATGGGATAGTTAAACACTGTATGATTTAAAATACTTGGCTTTATAGTAATGGCAAATCTATGGAGACAATAAAAATGTTAAGGTTTCAAGGTTTCCGACAGACAAGTGAACCCAGAAGTATGTTAGAGTTGTGATGTTACTGTGTGTGGCACTAGAATGGTGTGTACACATCATTATATAGCTGTTTAGCCCTAAAGAACTTGTAATTTCCTAGTGCGAAATATGACATTGGAAACATTATGATGTGTCAACGTAGACTCATCAATTGTGACAAATATTCCCGTATGGATTTTTTACTCTGGTAGTGGAAAAGGCTGTGCACATGTGGTAAAGGGTTATTTTGGGACTCTGCCCCTGGCATTCAGATTTACTCTGAATATAAAAAATATTCTGCTACATAAGGTCCATTTAACCAATGTCTATCAATACATACTTATCCTGTACATGACTGAATGGATGTTTGATATCTCAGTGGACAATAGCAAGTGTGCATTCTATGTTAATTACTCGTGGACAAAACCAGAGAAGTAGATATACATCCTTAATTCTCATCCTATTCAGTATCGCCTGACAAAAAAAAAAAAACTTAATTGGAATTTTATAGCCAATTATGAAATGAATTTCTCCTGCATTAATTCATGTTAACTAAGTATATAAAACTTTCACACTATTTTCTTAGACTTTGCATAACTGAAAGATAACATAGTAGTATGAACACTTTTGAACACTTTACTCAGATTTATCCCTTTTACTTGGATCTATTTTACTTGAATTTATCCCTTTATCCTTAACAAAATTTGCAAATTTATCTTTGCTCATCATTATTATTATTTCTATAAAAGTTTATGTATTGGAAACAATCCCAAAATTCATACTCTTCTGGTATTTGGAACTAGGTCCTTTGGGAGTCAATTATGATAATTTAAGACCACGAATGTGTGACTGTTTGATGTGATTTGTGCCTTTATAAGAAGATGAAGAGAAACCTGACCTTTCATGCTTCCTTCGGGTCACCATGTGGTTCTCTCTGTCACGTCACAATGCAGTAAGAATGCCCTCAGCAGGTGGTTACATCTTGATATTGGAGTTTCCATCCTCTGGAACCATACAACATTTTTTTTATCGGTCTTCTTGTTTCCAGTATTGTATGGGTGGCATCAGAGTACAGACAAGACATGCATAAAAGGAAATGTTCATCTTCTTTATAACATTGTACTTAGACTCTGATTAGGTAATGTATAATCTTGATACTGATATTGACTTATTTCTCACATTTTTGTATCTCTTTAACTCTTACATTTGTTATAATTATTACTATTTTCACTTCATTCACTTTGGTTTTTATTCACTGTGACACAGTGTTGATGAAACTTATGTATAGCTTTCTCCTACTTTTCCAATAATATATTCTTTTCTCTTTTAAAATTTTAGATTTATAGCTAGTCACATGTGTGATCCAAAGAGCATATTTTCATAAAAGTGAAATGCATATTATGAGATATTAAATTTAGAAAGGAATTGTGAATGCTGCTTTTCACCTTACCGGATGAGAAATTAGTAGCTTAAAAAATTCATGATTGAAAATGAGACGTTAATAACCTAATTGCCTGAGGCAAAAGAAATAATTTGACAGATAAGAAATTTATTGTGTTTTCAAAAGGAAAGCCTTTCTTACAATCAATTATGCCTTTACAAATACCACAAATTTTGTGGATTGGAAAACAACATTGTGTTATTGTCATAAAATATTAAGCGGAATATAAAAGGCAAAATTAACTTAATAGACACTCCATGTCTCTCAGGAAACACTTCCTGATACTGAAGTGTGCATAAATTAGGATAGAAATAGGAGAGTTTCAAAATAAGTTATCTTTCAAAACTTATTGAAACATTCTTTTTCAATATTTTTATTTTTATTAGTACATGTATGTAGTAATTTATTACTTTCATTGTGGAGATTTGGTTATATAGAATACAATATATTTTAATATATCATAATAGATACATGAAAGTTTTATTAGATAATGTCAGACATGCAAGCTTAAACACCACATGCTTTCTCTTAGATGAGAAACATATGTATACTAAGTATATAGATACACTATATATACTACATACAAAGAACACACACATACACACACATATGTATATGAGTTAAAACAGAAGAGAGATAAATAGGAAGTAGAGAGTGAATGTTCAAATATGTCCCCAAATTAGAAATTTCATTTCTTTAAAAATATTTCAGTATACATTCCAATTAGGTCCATTGATGTACACTACTAATTTGTCTTTGCTCATTGAGAAGGAAGTTCTTTGTTACCTATTTTTTCTTTTTTGTAAGAATCTTTTTGATTTGTGTTTTGTTCTCCAAGTAACTACTTTGAGGATAGTGATACACACTCTAATAACCATTGTTATTCTCTCCTTATTTGATGATACAATTTTGGTTTTTTCATTATATAAAAATATACAATAAAATAATTAAGGCTTTTATATTATTAAGTTTAAAAGTATTTTTGTCATACATGCACCTTGTTATCAAGAAAGCATAATAGAAGGTATCAACTTTTATTCTACTACAAAACAAATTATATGTAAAGAAAACAAAGGAAAGAAAAGGAAAGGAAAGTAAGTATTCATTCAAAAAATAATAATTGTAAATAAGTAAATAAGATCCAAAGTGTACAATTTTTGTGAATTGGGAGGAAACTGTTCAAAATTAAAAGACCAATTGTGATGGGGGAAAGGGGAAAAGAATAAAGGAAAAAAGAAATATATATATTATATATATATATATCTATAACTATCTTATTTATATAACTATATATATAACTATCTTATATATATATAACTATCTTAGCTACATTAAAATAGTTATACAGCTAGTTTCTCTTAGTTCATTGAAAAGAAAGATTTGTGCCCACATTGTTTGGATATCAAGCCTGTATCTTGTACTCTGAATAACTACTATGAAGACAATAATATGCAGTGTGTTAATTATTGTAACTCTTCCACTAATCTGTTTTGAAACTCGTTTTAGTGTTATTTTTCTTTTTAAAATTAAAAAATATGTGCCAGTTGTGAGGCAAGCATACCTGAGACATCAGGCAGAAGTCAGAAACAACGTGGAATGTCAGGGGCATCAAAACCACCATTGTGCAGGAACACAATGCTCTCCACAGTGCCTCTGTAAAGGCTAATGGTGATTTTTCAATAGAGTTAACTACCAGTCTTTCCTTACTGGGAACCCCAAAAAGGGAAACATCTGTTCTCATGCATACCCAGCATGTGGCTAATGTTGACATATGTTAAGGAAAATAGTACCATTTTTCTAACCTTATACATGTGCACATCAGAATGACAGTAACTCCGAAGTTACCCCCACCCAAATCTGAGCTCTCAGTCTATGCTGAATCTTTCCACATCAGAGGCTGAAGTCACCACCATAGAATGGTAGCTCACATCTCAGGTCCCAGAATCAAGTTTTTACTGTGTATATTCATCCCCAGTGGCCCTAGAGAACTAGGATCCGCCTCCAAGTCCAGAGCTAATGTAACTTGGCACGTGCCTATGACCCCTTTCTGGGCTCCCTTACTGCTTCCTCTTCATCTGGCCCTCACTGCTGCTGTCAGGACGGCTTCAGACGTGTCTGTGCCTTCAGCACTACAGTCTGTACTGCCTTGGTATGGGGGAAAAGACTATTTAAGGGTTAAATTGCTGACCATGAGGTAACCTCAGCCCATGTTGGAAAAGCTCATATTCACAGTGTTCTGAAGTCAAGATAACACCACATCTGGGGCAGTCAGGAAACACACTACTGAACACTCCCCATTCTAGAGTAATAAAGCTGCCAACCATACAGATCAAACTGCTCTGTTAATTTGAAAGATCTCCTAAAAGTGAAATGGGCACTAAGACAAGTCTTGGATACCTTGGATCTTTTGTGTGTGTGTGTGTGCGAGTGCGTGTGTGTGTACCAGGAATCCCACTAAGGACCTCATACTTGTCAGACAGGTACTGCACCACTGAGATAAATCCCTAACCCTGACACCTTGGGTCTTAAAACAATAGTACTTCAATTTATACCAGTGCTTCAGACCTAAACTCCATGGCCACTCCACAGTAAGCAATTATCAAACACAGGAGCAAATGAAAGTGTAGGTGCTCTCACAAGGTGGAAGCTGTGAAGAGAGACCTGAGTCACAACTTCCTCAGCAGGAGCAAGGGAGATTAGGAAGACCTTTAGTAGCTATCAGGAACAAAGGCCTCAATAATCTTCATCACCATTGGGGCCATGCATACTGTTTGCTGTTACATATCCCTACAATCTCTATGAATACAGGACATACCTGTTGGAGCTACCCAAAGGTCAACAGCTGATATATTTAGCACTAGAACTAGCCCTTGTAAGAAAGCATGCTTCCACTCCCTGTGGGAGATCTTTGCACTGAAACACTGCCCCATAAAATCTAAAAGATCTGATTGCTTCACTGAAAGCACAATCATTAACGTAAGACAATTAAAACAGTGAAAACACAAGAGACATAACACTACCAAAGAACACAATATTCTCTTGGAAATGGAGATGTGTTTATTCCTTCTGCTTTATACTTTAAGTAGTTTCAAGTCTGTCCTTATCTTATGCCAAGAGAAATGCTTCTATTTATAACAATATCCACAGTTTCAATCTTATAACATTTGTACGTGATAGTCCTTGTGGTTGTCTCCCCCCATTGGCTATTCTCTGTGCACACTCTGACAGTTTATTTCACTTTTTTGTTCTATAGTGAGATAGGTAAGGTGGGGTAGAAGAATGGTAGGTGGTTGGATGAGTCGTTCTAGACACTAAAGGGGGAAGTAAAAGGGATGAATAACGGTAGATAAGAAGAAAAGGTTAATTGACCCTGATTTTATTTGAGTTATTGGAGTACTTTAGGTTGAGTTGAAGGTTTACTACTGAGAGTTTTTGGAGGATTTTTTTTTGAGGAAAGGTTGAGACATGAAAGAGGGGATTTACTCTGTGATTGGGGAAAGCTAGGTTGTTAAGCAATCTTGTTTACAGTGAGGACAATGAACTAGTTAAGACATGGGAGAGTCAGCAGTTTGGGATGGGGAAGATTGAAGAACGATGTTAATAAAAGTAGGAGTGACTCGAGCACTCTGATGAATCTAAAAATTCAACAGGAGGAGTTTATGTGCTTGGAAAATGAATAAAGAAATATGTTAATAATACTGTCCTGGGGATGTGAGGTGCAGAAACTAGACAGAGATCAAAGATGAAGGAGTGAACCTAGATACCTGTTAAATCAGAGCCAGTGAGAGAACAAGTGTATAAGATAATAACCTGATAAACATGTGAAACCATAAAAGAACATGAAATAATCCTGTATTCTTAAATCAATTTTAAAAATACAAAAAGTCGACACAATAAAATATCTAATGGGAACAAAGATTAGGTAGTCCAATGAAACAATGAATATGTTATTCCCACATAGCTTCTTTCCCAGAAAGCCTAAGTGCTCACACGCCAATAACTACCCCAAATGGTGCAATATAGAAGTGAAATCAGACTAGAACCTTTTCCTTCCAGGTTGTAGTGATTCTTGAAAAGCCTGATCCAGTCTGAGTTCTCGGGTTAGAAACTTTTGAGTCCCTCTCCCTAGGTATGATATTAGATTTGGTGGAGAAGTGTTCTAGCTGTAAACTGTTCACCAAGTCAGGATTATTCCTATGCAGTCAATGCAACTACAACAGTAACAGACTAATCTGCTACAGTGGAATCTATCAGGGCTAGTTGAGAAATAACATAACATAAGACACTGTTTCCCTTTAGCTCAGTGAGAAATCCAGGGATATAGTGTAAACATCACAGCAACTCAAGTCTTGACCCACAATTAATATGCACTAAGTGCAATGGCTGTATCTGCCTTCATGGAGCAAAACAGTATTCACAGTAGAATTCTAGAGTCAGTGATCTAAAGCACAGGGCATTGGGGATCATGTGAGGCCCCAGGGTAAAGAGAAAAGAGAGGGATAAAGTTTCTCTTAAATCTTCTGTTTTGTGGTCTGGGAAAGAGGAAATAGAAGGGGGCAAGGCATCTTCTTGATGTTAAGGGTGTGTGGTTGTACATTTAGAAAGAAATAACAGAAAAAATAGTACAAAACCAGAAAATAGGGAGAGAGATTCTAATTGATATACGGATTAGGAAAAAAGTTTAAGACCATTGAAAAGATGGAGAACAAAAGAAAGTAAATATGAGAATGAATAAAACAGGAGAAAGAGCTCATACAAAGAGATACGGGGGGCTGGGGATATAGCTCAGTGGAATAAGCGCCTGCCTAGCAAGCGCAGGGTCCTGAGTTCGATCCCCAGTACCGCCAAAAAAAAAACAAAAACAAAAACAAAACAAACAAAAAAAAAACAAAGATACGGGTAAGAGCACAAGGGGTAGTAACGGGTAAGGAGAATTTGCTTTCCCTCCCTAAACTGTATTCGGAGGAGAAATAAAAGGCAAGAATCAGTGAAGATACATGCACAGATATGTTCATAAAGGAAAAAAGTGTGAAATGATGGAATGCAAGTATTGTGCATGCCTATATTTGTAATCTGAACAACTACTTCGATGATAACAACACACAATGCGTTAACCATTGTTAATATCCTATTATCTTGTTTTAAAAATCTGTATTATTGTTTTTTTCTTTTTCTGTTTAAGATAAAAATATTAGAAAAGAAAGTGTGGAGGGAATGAACAGAATGAGGATAACAGCAAAGAATAAAATAGAAATTTCAAAAAGTTAAAAATGTAAAATGAAGACAATGCAATCAAATTAAAATACTAAGATAAAGTTTTCTGCTCTTCTGGACTCCTGGGTCCTTTCCTCAGGTTTGGTTAAGGAGCAGAGCTCAGGCTAAGATAGGCCTTTGTTCACGCTGGAAGTTGAAAGTGGCAATCTGTCCCCAGAGTGGTGCTGGGTGTAAGGATCAGCTTCTAGTTGGAACATGGGACCAATTTGAGATTTGAATCCTGAGCAACTGAGCCTGAAACTGGCCAGCCACTGCTGGTCAGTGGGATTGCCCCAGTCTGCTCTCCAACTGCAGGCAGTCTCCCGTGACTGGCTTTCCTTTACCCACCCTGAGAAGTGGCAGTGTAAACCAGCCAAGGGGCTGTTCTAGGGCTTAGCTTCAATCACCTCTCCCCTCCCTACAATGACATCCTTGCTAGCGCCTGATCCTCGTTTTTATGTCCTTAGGTGCTTGTACTGCAGTCACTCACCAATTTTTGACGCTGAAGGGGCATTTAGGAGGGAGCATCCTGCATTCTTTCTGCTGTCTCCAACTGTGTAAGTTTCCCTTGGTCCTCATGTAGCTCTAAGTTTTTCCTAAGCAGAAAAGTTTTTAGTTTCACTTTGCCTCCCACCTGGTGGCTACCCCGCCACTGTTAGCAGGACACTGAGGGAGCATCCTGCATTCTTTCTGCTGTCTCCAACTGTGTAAGTTTCTCCTGGTCCTGATGTAGCTCTCAGTTTTTCCTAAGCAGAAAAGTTTTTAGTTTCACTTTGCCTCCCACCTGGTGGCTACCCAGGCACTGTTAGCAGCACCATGTGGTCTCCCCTCTGCAGTGTGCTTTACTTTTTCTGTATCACTTAATCCTATTTTCTTGTCCTCTGTCAGTTCCTTCATGTGTCTTGCATACCATTTAATCTCTTTGGTTCCTTTCCAAGTTATTATTTACAAGATTCTACAGACATTTTGTCCTGGAGAAACTGAGCTGCTGTGTCACTGCATTACAATTAAATGACCCTATTTTATTTCAAAACCTCACAAGAAATTAGCTCAAGCAGGAATGCAACTATAAGAACCTTATTTGAAAACCCCATATCTTCCTTCATACTCAAATGGTCTAATTTTGAAAATTTTCACTAAGATCAGGACAAACAAAGAAATTATACTATTCTCTAGGCTTAATCAAGATTGTAGACAGACCAATTTAGGAAAAGAAATAAAAATATTCCAAAACTAAAAGAAAGACATCATATAACTTTTTGCATACAATATGTTGTATATTACAACATTAAACCTGTCACAGAAAATCTAATACTATTACAACTAATAAACAGATTCAGTAAAATTGAAGGTTTCATAATCAACATTCAATAAGTAGTGACATTTCTATAAACTAATAATGAAGTATCTGAAAAAGATACCAAGAAAACAATACCATTTATAAATAAAAATTATTTATAAAATTATGAGGGAAATATTTAATAAAGGCTGTGAACTAATTCTATACCACTAAAAGTATAAAACATCAATGAAACAAATTGAAGAGAACAATAAATAGAAGTATATTCTTTTCTACAGATTGGAAGAATTTATATTGTTTAAGGGTGATACTACCCAAAGTGATCTATATATTTAAAGTAATCTCTTACAATATTCCAGAGAATTTTCTCAAAAGTAGAATGAAAAATGACATTTCTATTATTTCCACAGAGCTAAAGTATTCCATGAATAGTCAAGGCAATCTTTACCGAAAACAATGAACTTGGATTTCAAGATACATCACAAAACTTTACTAATCCAAACAGCATGGGAAGGGCTTTAAAAGGCTGTATATAGGTTGAGGTAACAGAATAGGAAATCCAAAAATAAGTTCTTATATTCATCACTGACTTTTTTGCACATCACAAGGTGAGCGGCACACAAACAAGCAAAGATTTATTTGTATTTGCTGCTCCCCATACTTCCCATTACCACATGAGCCCCACTTCCAGACAGATCAGCTTCATGCAGGGATCTAGATCGTGTGCTCTTCATGGCAACTGATGCTTGAGGATATGAGGTGGAGTCTAGATAGTGATGCTGATCCTAGGAAATGCCTAACAACTCAGATTAAACTTAGTAGAGAGATTTTACTGCACAACAATTATAACAAATTTATTGTGTACAGATTCATATCAAAACCCTCTTGGTGTGTGGTATGTGACAATTTACTGTGGATGTCGGTAGCCTATATAGTGCAGTGTGTTGCTGTACCTTAGTCATATAGCTACATCTGCTGGCGTGCTATGTTCATAAGCAGACACTGACTTTAGTCCACGTGTGGCCTGACCATTATTTTATTTACCACTGCCCTCTTTGTCACTATTGTACTCTGTAAATGTCTCTATCGCAAGTTTGTTGAGCCGAGATATTATCTACTCAAAATGAGTTTTAAAATAAATCACTGGAGGATTATTTCAAAACAAAGCAGAGGACTTGAAGACCACCAACAAAAAGAAAGTTGCATTTTAAAAGAAAAAATTATCCAGAAACCTACTCATATGATGGGTTAATTGCAGGTGGCATTCACATTCTCCAAACTCACATTCTATCACATGTAACTACCGCCTGTCTAGTGGAGCCATGATACCTTCAAAAATGCTTTGGCAAACAAATAAAAAGGATTTGGGCACGTGGGAACTGAGGATCTAGCAATAAAAGACAAGTCTTTGGAGTTTTTCAAAAGAAGAAATGTGAATATGAATAACAGAAGCAATTTTCTGGGTGGGGGGAATCTGAAATCAAACTCAGGTCCTTGTGCTTATCAGGCAGGAGACTGTGGTGCTGAGCTATATTACCAGCCCCTGGAAGCAATAATCGAAGGCCATATCTTCATCAAATGTGTCTGCACAGAGATTATCATCCTTATCAGTTAATCATATCGCTAAAGCTAAAATGACATTTACTCTGATGAAGAATTGATCCTCCTTCTAGCGACATTTGTTATAAACAGTTAAAATGAGAAGTGTGTCTCTTTTGTTACCCTCCAATAGATGTATTTATAAAAGGCAGTGGATATTGAAGCACAATTTTTAGGATGAATGAGTCACTATGATATGCCCCCTTGGTTGATCAGTCTACCATGAGTGACAAGAAGTGACAACAATGTTTGATTTTTGCAATATATTTTCTTTTCAAGAAGATGCGTTTTGTGCACTTTTGTTACTAACACTAGAACTGCAGAAGTTTTCTAGCCCTTGGTGATTCCGTATAAGAAAAACTGAACTGGTCATTTTGTGTCTGTCCATGCGTGGACAGAGCATCCAACATGACGGAGTGGCTTTCTGATTTCACTACTCAGGTGAAAGAGAGTGCTTCTGAATGTGTCTGCCACTATCTCATCCATAGAGAGATGCTTGCCACCCCCAAAAATGTCATCTGAACTTAAACTTTTGCAGTATATTATTAAAATTATACTCTATGTTAAAGCATGTGCCATTGACTTGTGTCTGTTTGCATAACTCTGAGGAAAGAGAGATCCAGAACACACATATTTCCTTCCACACACAGTGAGATGGCTTTCTAAAAGTAGTTCAGTAGCCAGTGTGTTCGATTTATGAGACACACTCCAGGGATTTCTTGTAGAGAAGCCGCCTTCATGGCAGCACAGTTCAGTACCCTAAAATAAGTAACACTTCATGCACCCTTGTGTAACATATTGAACATGATTAACAGAATAAATCTATCAGATAAAGGAGAATGAAAAAGTGGGTGCATTCAACGCCGACCTGGAATTATGAGGGCAGCAACTGAACTCTGGAATTTGCAATATGCTTAAATATTAGCTGATCTTTTCAAAGAGCTTGAGTCAGGGACTTCTTTCTCCCAGGTAGTGCACGATCATCAATCTCAGCTCTAAGAAAGAGTTTGAGCTTTATTTCCCAATCACAAAAGATATGGAAAATGTGGATCTCTGACCCGTTTGTGAATAAGCAAGATGACTTGATTTTATCGGTGCTAGAAGAGATCAACTACTTGAGACTGCAAATGACAGTGACCTTAAAAGTCTGTTTGAGACAACTTCAAATCTCCATATATTCGGTATTAAACCAAGGAAGAACATTCTGAGACTGCCATAAAAATCAGTAGAAAGCCTCTGCTTCTATTTACAACATCTCCGTTTTGTGAAGCAAGACATTCTGCAGTGACAGCAACCAAACTAAGATTACAGAGTAGCCGGGAAGTAAGCAGCAGCCTGTTTCAGGTAGGGTGCCCAATCCTCAGTTCTCGAATTCAGCGTTGCTGGGCTCAGATTCCACCAGCTGTGCGTCTCCTTGCCAGGGAGGTGAAGCCTGAGCCCTTCTCCAGCGCCCTTCCCGTCGTTCCAACACACAGCACCCTACACACCAGGAGTGCCAGTGCCAACGTGGAGCAGTCCCAGGTCAGCGTTTCCAGTTTCAGCTTCACAGAACCATCCTCCAGGTTGTCAGCTGACAAATCCTCCCTTTGTTTCATTAATGATCTCTAGGTTCACTATTTTTCTAGTCACTATTCATGTGTTACTGTAGATTCTCCTTTGGGCTGTTTAGCTGTTGTCTAAGAACTGGTCAGTTACACAATTCCCTTTATTAATCTCCCTCTCTTAGCTTTTATGCTTTCAATGAGTTATGCCTTATACCATTTTTAATTAAAACTTGACTGTTTTATTAAATCTGGAAAATCTCTTATATTGCTCTGAGCCCAAAGACAAAACAACTTATTATTCTTAACAATCTTTCCGTTTTATTCTATAATGAATCAAAAATGATCAATAACTATAAGCAAAAAAAATAACCTGAGGATGTATATTTCATACTACTATTGCTTGGTTCTTAAAACATGTATAAAGAACACACTGGTGAGCATTAGTCAAATATTACAAAAGCTTTATTTAATGATGCCTACAATATAGTACTGATGCATGTAATAAAACAAAGAAAATGGAACGTTTACATGCCAAAAATATATTTAGTATTAAAGTAAAAGGTTGATAGCTTTCTCTCAATTCTTTTTCTGGTCAAAGATATCAATGTTGAAAATATATCTTCTGTATGAGTCCTGTGGGTGAGGACCCTTTATCCTCCTAACAGACATGGTTAAATATGAACTCTATCTATTGTTATTTCCAGGATTAGTACTTACCAGGAAAACAAGTGTTCAGATAATTATTATTTCAATGAAAATAATATATTCTAATATATTCTCTAAATTACTGCCTTGGGTATACACCATATTTTTAATAGAAAAGGGTAGATTGGGAGGATAAGAATATTCTCTAGTTCTCATTTTTATTACTTTCTTATGCTTTTGGTCTCAGGATTTTTTTTTTTTTTTTTTTTTTGGCAGTACTGGGGATCGAACTCTGGACCCTGCGCTTGCTAGGCAAGCGCTTATTCCACTGAGCTATATCCCCAGCCCCCTATGCTTTTTGTATGAGCAAAATTTCTATTTGATCATCTCTTTTGCCAGTGGAAAAACAAACAAAATATAGTGCATGAGGATTTTCTGAGATTCTAAGTGATAGGTGTCATTGAGACCTAACTACAATTATCTTTTACGGTACTTGTAAGTTTGTCTGTATCATGCGATGCTTAAAGATAAAAAAGATAAATGAAGTAGTTGGCTGTGACCCAAAACATTCAGTCAATTAGGACACTCACTGCATTTTCCATCAACTTTAATCTCTAAAGAGTTTACACTTGGATAATTCATTTATTTATCTATTTAAGACTTTAACTTTGAATAGTTTTTAAGGCAAATGTCCTCTGTTGATAAAAGGAGAAATAAATTTCACTGTCTTACAGCTGATCTTGATTTTCTTAGAGAAATCGTAAAGTTCATGACTAAAAGTTGAGCAATTGTAATTTGCCTGAAGTTTCGCCTAAAACTTTTCCTGTTTGTTATGATTTCGAGTGTAGAAAGATTTTCCAGATATGTAAGAGTGAACTAGCTTAAGAAATTGAAAGCATAAAAGTATGAGAATTAGGCCTATCAGTAGGTTTATGATTAAAAACTCAAATTTTTGTAAAATATAAAAATGAATTTTAATTAATATGCTTTACAAATATGAACACTCATCAATTTAGCATAATTTTAAGATAAGTATTTCATTTTCCATTTTTTTGTTTCAAATTGTATTATTAGTTGTTCAAAAGTTGCAACCATTTCTCCCTAAAGGTTTTTTTGTTTTAATTTTATTTTAAAGACAAAAGAATGCAGACATATGACAAAATTATACAGTATGTAGAAGGGAATTAGCACTGGATGTTGTATTATATAATGTTATCTTCACATTAGTTAACACAAAAACATTAAAGAGAAGATAGTAGGGAATTTGCACTGAATGCTGTATAATATAAAGTTATCTTCACCTCTGTTAATACAAAAACGATTGAGGTAATACAGGATTATAGAAAATATAGAAGGGAATTAGCTCTGGATGCTGTCCAACATAATGCTACCTTCACCTTTGTTACTCAGTTACACAGATGATGGCCCATTTGATCATTCAGTTTTTCTCCTCCCTCATCTCCGTTGCCCTACCACTCAATCAGTCATCTTCCCTGTGATAATAACTGTACTCCTGGGTTTATCTATACCCCTGGACTCTCACCTTGGGAAGAGATATAGCTGCCTTAGATTATACTATAACATACATGGGTGTATACAAACTACCATGGTCAGATGTGGAAAAGCACATATGCTCACAGCAGACGACCTGGCTCCACCTTGTCACCATGCTATGGGTGGCCTCAGCGGGGCCCTCAGTGCAGCAGCCGTGGGGCCACAGCAGAGCAGCCATGGGGCCCACTGTGGAGCAGCCACGGGGCCCACTGTGGAGCAGCCGCGGGGCCCACAGCGGAGCAGCCGAGGGGCCCACAGCGGAGCAGCCGAGGGGCCCACAGTGGAGCAGCCATGGGGCCCTCAGCAGAACAGCTGCCGGGCACGCACCCCCATCGGGGCACCCTCAGTGACCCATTTGGCTCTGTCCCATTGCCTTGATGCCAGAGGCCCTTTCTTCTCCTCCCACCTCCTTCTGATCTCCAGCTTTACCGTTCCACGCCCCTTCCAGCTGGGCACCGGATGAACTTAACGATGCTTGGGATAAGGGCTTGAAATCTCTCTGGCCCATTCTCACTGTGTTAGTTCAGGGTATGAACTGAGACTAAAGATTAGTTCTAGAATAGAGTTGGAGGATTTTTCTCGCATCTGCTGTATGGAGTATGTTGTTGTGTAAGATGTAAGTAGGTCCTCTTCATGTTGTTAATAGTGTGGAGTGTGTCCTGAAGTCCGTATAATCGTCCCATTATTGACAGGAGAATTGGTTGATTACTCCCGCTGCCTAGTCTCTCAGCCTGGACCCGGAGTGCAATCGCAGCTCCCTCCGCTGTCCGCTGCATCCTCAGGGCCGCTGCCCGTCCCTGCTGCTCCCCACTCACCCAGTAAAGGGGTGGAGGAGGGGATTGCCTCGGGGCAGACGCAGGGTCAGGTGCCGTGAGCTGTGTGCTATTTAGACTGATTCCATCCTGTCTCCCGGCGCTGATTAGGGATGTTTCTGCAGGATCAGGTTTCTGTTTCCGTGGGTGTTGTAATTTCTCGTCTTTGTCCTGGGTTCGACTATTGCTCCCGTCGGCCATTGCATCTTCTTATAGCTACGCTCTCTCCTGTGACCCTCTCTCGGAACTCCATACTCCCCTGGCCGAACTGGGAGGCTTCCGTGAGGGTAGGTCTCCACTGAAGCTGTGGGTGCCGGGACGAGGGCATGAGCTAAAGGTGTGTGTGATTTGGAGCTGTAGTTTCTCCATCCTGCCTCCCTCCGAGTGCGCCATGGCGGACCTCCGATCCTTTCTTCCCGAATAAGTCCTTCTTATTCTTTCCAAGGGTTTCAGTTCCCATTTCAAATTTTTCCCGAGTTCAAGGTGCCCGCCTCTCTCCTTTTTGTCCTTCTCTTACTGCTGTATTTCTTTGTCTAGGTGGGATTTCTGGGAGAGATTCCTTCTCTGCTTCCTATCCGGTCACCATCTTGTTAAACCAGCTTTTAGGTTCTGACCATTTAATATGATGTTAGCTGTTGGTTTGTTATAGATGGCTTTTATCAGATTGAGATAAAGTCCACAAATTCCCATTTTCTGTAGGCTTCTGTCATGAATGAGGTGCTGGACTGTGTCAAAAGCTTTTTCTGCATCTATTCTCCCTAAAGGTTTGATACACACTTTTTGTTCACTAGTTGTTTTTATCTTTGGTACTATAAGACATGCAGTGCCTTAAAATATATAACATAAATTGGCCCAAGTTATAAAGCTTTAATATGCTATTTAGAAATATGGAGAGAATATTGATAAAATTTAATAAAATTTTTATGCTTTTTATCATGGAAAAAATTTCTTGCACTTTTGTGGAAGAGAGAACCTTCAAAAGATAAATAACCTCCTTTGATTTTCTCTATATTCCTTTAGCATGCAATAAAAGGATGTTATGATTATGGCTCTTTATGTGTGGACAGTCTGAAAGTTTCCATCTCAAACTAGGCATGTAGTAATACTCTAAAAATGACAATCATGCCAGCCCACAGATTCTTTTTTCCATTAACATAAATAACTTTCTGTTTATGTTTCTCTGGCTATACAATTTTTGTGCTTTCAAATAGATTTTCTGGATAATTTCATCAGCTGTGTTTGTTTTTAATGACCCAGTTAAACTCTTTTACTTGAGACATAGGGAAAGTTGTGTTATAGAGACTAAAGGAGGAAAATGCCTGTGATGTTGCTTTTCTAGTTTGGTGATTTTCTTCCAATCAAGGGCTCCAATTAGAGCCACTGTTAAAGTCTCAGAGCATGCTATTAACTCCAAGCACTATAACCTTAAGAAAACTGAGGCATCTTTTTAGACAATGCTTAGTCATCTTTAATAAAAGGAATTTTTTTTACTTTTTTATTATTTTCTTCTGTCATAACTCTATTTGCAAATAGTTCTCCATAAAAATTACTTTGAACATGATTATTTGTGGTGTATTCTGAATTGTCATGATGCTTTTTCATTTTCTATAATTTTTTCATTTTTGAACTTTGAATTAATGCATAATAATTATAGATATTTATGGGGTTCAAAGTATTATATACCACATATATGATAGTGATATAATCAGAATAATTATCATTTCTCCTTACACATTTGTAATTTATTTTGTTAGAAGCATCAACCTACTCTCTCCTACTTAAATTAATACTTACCTTTTTAATGATAGTAAAAATGATTTAAGCAGAGCCATTTTTTCAGTAGACATGCGCACACAGTGATGCTATTGGAATTCTTGCTTTCTATTCCTGGATTTGTGATGGTTACAATGTTAAAATGGTATGAATTTAGGGCATAGAAAGCAGTAGTGTGTTTCACTTGCAAGGGAATATGCTGTCTAAATAGGCTGAAGATAAAGATAAAACAATATGCAGGGCAAGCAGAGAAGCTGAAGATTAGAGCAACAGTCCTCCAGGGATGATGAGACCCTGGCTTGAGACAGGAAATGCAATTTATCATAGATTTATGAAAATCAAATACTGGAATGAAGTAGAAAGAAGAGATGCAAAATCTGATATGATTTCCAGTTGAAGTGGTGAGTGACAGAGATAGGAATTGGTAAGGGAAACTCTTTTTGAGAAAAGATAATAAAGTGATCAGAGATATGAGGACGAGAAAGCTAAGTGAGATAACAGCATCTAAAGCGCTGATGTAGACGTAGATCTGTGTGGGTGCAGCAGCTGATATTGCCTAATTCTCTGCTGGGTCTCCTAATTTACTCAGTTTGTGTTATGATTATGCATCACAGCATTGATGAACTCATTCCAGAAATCCTTAAAGAGTAAAAAAAGTCAAGTAATTGGTGGTGGCCAGAGTCAGTCAGTTAATTACCTAGACTTAACTAGATTAATAAGTAATAAAATTATTTTTAAGAAGAAAGTATCTGCTTAATGATATAACCAGCACTGGAAGAAATTAATACCAAAATATTATAAAAAGATGTGAGTTCTATCTCATGCAAGTTTTGCGTGTATTGTAAAAAGGCAAATCTTACACAGTATGACATTCTGGATCCTATTTACAATTTTAAGCACCACTTTTAAAAAAGCTATATGCCACACAATTTCAAATGGCCTTCCTCATCACAGAATGGTTATTTTTAAAATTCAATTTGAATTGACATAATTCTAACTGACATTTAAGCTGTCAAAGCTTTACAGAATGTACATTTCTCACAAAGTGTTAATTTTTTCTGAAAATGAATGTTACTGCCATTAAGTCAATGATCAGATATGGAAATAAATTCAATTAAATTTCAAGACAAAATACCAACCAGATTTCAAGATAATTGAATTAAAATATGATAGGTTTAAATTTGAAGTATGTTATTTAAAAGGCTTTACAGAGAGCAAATTTGCATATAAATACACAAACATGTATGACAGAACTTTTTCATAAAATGATTAGTCAAATGCACAGTATGCACAGATATGTCAAGTCAAAATTAGTCACATATTGTTATGGTTTGTGTCTGGGTGTCTCCCCCAAAGCCTCATTCAGACATGGGGCAGGCTTCTAGAGTTTATGATTGATCCATGGTCTGGTGCTGGGTTCATGAGTGCTACACCCGCCCTGGGGCAGGTTGTTTGCATATAGTGTAAGGGAGGGAAAGAAACTTGCTCTTGCCACCTGCTCCTCCCCTTTTGCTCTTGTTACTTTTGCTGTCTTCCTCTGCCATAAACTGTTGGTCTCTGCCATGTACCACCCTGCCATGGAGCCAGTGAGTATGGACTGAACCCTCCATAAACGGTGAGCTAAATAAACCCTTCCTTCCCTACTTTTGGGCATCAAGTATTTCATCTCAGCAATGAGAGAAAAGTAACCAAGACACATATCATCCAGTTAATGTTATATTTCCTGACAAAATCTAAGCTAGGCAATCCAGAAAATAGGGACACTTTCTGTGAAACGTGTCATGAGATAATTTTGTTGTTGATCAAATGTCACACAGTACACATGTGTAAGGTCATATAAGATATTCTACTACACAACTAGGTCTTATAGTGTATAATCATGAGGTATGTAATGGCATTAATTCAAGGATGTATTGCATGTAGAATGAGTAGTAAATCACAGAGATTTTTGACTGTCTTATTACACTCTACATAGTCATACAGTGATGAAATCACCTAATTGTGAACTTTTTAGAATGTATCCATCTGTAAGTGATATACCACTATATATATACATATATGTGTGTGTGTGTGTGTGTGTGTGTGTGTGTATATATGTAATATATGGATCACTTGTTGCCATCAGGGTCACGGTAACAAAAACAACACCAGGATAGGTTGAGCAAGGGAAATATATGCTAGAATATTTTATATTATATGCATTATTTATAATATTATGAATTAATGAAATCAAATAAATATGAGATACTTACACTTAAATACTGGTACATGTTTGTCAGTCTAACAGGGCATCCTGCTTTGAAGTAAACTCTTGTCAGTAAGTAGTACATTATAAAATAACAATAAAATGTAGTAAACACACAAAACAAAAATATAGTTTTCATTAACATGTAACATATATTGTACATAATTTCTTGTGTTACATTTCTATATGACTGGCAAAGCAGAGGTTTTGTCCATGCTACCATCTCACAAACAAGGGTAATGAACACTGATAGTTTTTAACTGTTATGTCAAAAGGGAAATAGGAATGTTCAGCTCCAGGACAATCACATGAGATCTCTGATGCATATATGGTCTTTATATGCATGCTTGTATGTCAAATGTGATGCATAACTCATAATTTAGAAGCACACAGACTCCAAAAACATAACATAGTATGAAAACTAGATCAATCAGTGATTTATTTCTTAAAGATATTTCCAAAAGAGGGTGCATAGATTCAATAGCATAAGGCATTATCAATGGATATTTTCCAAATGTTTTTAAATAGTCTGTATGGATTTTAAACCATGAAATGCGGATGAAAATAATTCACAAATTCTTCATACTCTGTCCTGGCTGTCTATATTGTATCCATCTGAGATCCGGGGAAGATGGCGACCGGGTGAGCAGCAAGGGAGCGAACCTCCTCAATAAACACCACCAGCTCGAGACAGACTTGGTGAGCGTGAATGCCGGAACCTCGGCTGGGAAGTTTAAACTGGGCGTATTTCTCTGAGATGCTGGGGGAGATGTGGTAGGGCGGACCAAGCTGCCGGGGCGAGACGTGGGAAAGTCCCAGACGCTGGGAGCCGGGGACGATCCCCGCGGGGAAGAAGCGGGGATCGGTCCAGGTGCAGTGGGAGCGCGGCCGCCTCGGGCCCTCCCGCCCCCCGAGACGGTGCAACCCCCCGGCGACTCCCGACAGAGATC
>PVLD010022900.1:0-28434 GCA_004027595.1 Dinomys branickii | reverse complement strand
GAAATTGATAGCAATTAATCTAACTAAGGAAGTGAAAGTAGAAAAAAGATATGCCATTCACAGGAAATAAAAGCCTAAATTAATGTAAACATTATATGCTATAACATGAGATATGTTTAATAATATCAAAAAGGGTGAAAAATGGGATAGGGGAATTGGAGAAGGAGGAAAGGAGGGCAAGAAAGGGAAAAGTGATTTCTAAAAAAGAAATAAGCTATAGTATGTATAGGTAACAACTCCCTAAAATGATTGTAAATTTTATGAAGTACAAACATTTACTAATAAAATAAAAATTTTTAAATTTGAAAAGTTTATATTCTAAGTTACTAATTTAATGTAATATAATTTATTTTAAAATTTATCTCTATTATAAATTATATTGCAACAAAAGCATTGCTGTGTATTGTTTCTCTATAATCAACTAATTTCCTGTCATGGGATTTATAGATCAAAAGACGAATGTTTTTATGCTTTTGCTTGCAAATACTGCATCTGTAAAAGCAACTTTCAGTGTTACACAATTTTCAGCAAAATATTTTCAGGGCTAGTTAGTTTTCCCCTCAAAATTTAAAATGCATTTAAACAAATAGCCTGCTAGTATTTCTGAGAGGATTTGTTAACCTGTCTACCCATTCAACCAATCGAGAATCAGGTCTGAGAATTTTCCTGCTTGGAAGTCTCTCAACTTCCTTTGTGATTAAAGTTCATCTGCAATCCAAAAGTAAGTCTTAATCAGAATCCAACTAGAAATTCAGACAAGGAAACTCCACTGTCTCAACAGTATATAAAGACTGAGGAGGATATGACCCTACCCATATAGATATTTTTTTTCCAATGATAGGGAGAAGAAATAAGTGCCTACTTGGTCAGTTCTTACTATATGCATTCTGTTAATCCACATGGAAGCTTATTTATAAAGTAAGAAATTTGATTGAGTAGATTTGCTTAATGGATTTGAATTCATCCTTTGGATCTTGCTGACATTTGGTATGTTAACTGAGAACTTGCAACACACTTATGATTACACCGATCGTTTTCACTTTTCATCCTGATGTTTGATGTTGTACAGTCACTGCCTGAAATCAAGAAGGTACTTTATATTTTGGTGCACTGATATAGATTAGCATTCACAAATTTGAAATCCCAAATAAAATCGATAGGACATTGCTAAGCTGAATGAAGTGTGATTGTTGGGGAAGGAGAGTATCTTATACAAATAATGAAAATAATCACACTGCAACATTAAGAATTCTTTATAGTAATATTGGGAAAATAAACATGATTAATACCAGAAAATGCAAAAATTTAAAAAGATCAATAACTGAGCAAAAATGGAATGACTTCATTTTTTTCATTATATTTGTGATATGAAGTACCTCACCATTGTAGAACTGTAGTTTTAAAATGATACACAAAAAATTGACAAAGATAAAATTAGAGGACAATTATACTGCATGATATTGAAATGGTGTTACCTTATCAAGGGAGAAACAACACAACAATTACAAGGCAGAGACTATAACAATATTTATTTTATAATTTAAAAAAATTTAGTCTGTATTCAATGTTAAATGATACCTTCAAGCATTATTTCTAATATTTTGTGTAGCATATATCCCTAATGAACATGAATAGAAATAATTTTATAACATCATTACAAAACTCCAAAGTATATTTCTATTTATTTGGATGAGAGTTTTGTATTAAACTTTTTGCAAAAACTTTCATATTGTTAATTATTGTGCTAATGATAGAATCAAAGGTAGCTTCTATCTCTTTTCATCTTCACTGAGCATGGATATAAAACACCATCCTGTACCCTAAAGGCAATTTTTATGGTGCAAGTGACTGAGAAGTGTGGGACAGTCTTGATGTTTGGATTAGTTTGTGTTAATGCACTGGACATATATTTGTTGTTTGACCTAACTCTCTTACAATTTTAAGTGTATATGAATTGACCTTTGACTCCATCTTGAGTTCCTGGTGGTTGCAAAGTTTACATCATCTTATGAACCTTTGTAACATATAATATCCATTTATCTTAAAGATAATCAAATATTTTTACTAAGGTAATTTATGGTGTATATTTTTTAAAAAATCATTTTGTGGAAGGTTTTGGTATCCACATTTATTCATTTATCTATGTATATCAAAAATTGCATTAGTTTGCTGTGGTCACCAAAAAAATATCATACCACAGGCAGTATGGCTTAAGAAACAAAACTTTTTAAGTTTAGCAGATTAAGATTGGAGCAAAGATTCAACATGGCTGTCTAGAGTAGTAGCCATATTGAAGACACTCAGAGAAAATCAGCTAAACGTTTCCAGTAATTAGAAAAAAAGTGAAGGACATACATCCAGACATCAAAATCAATCTGAAATTAAAGACTTGTGGGTCAAACAAAACATAAACATATTACATAAAACATTGAACTAGTCTACAGGGTTGTCAGTGGCACTTCTGCCTGTGCATAAAGACATGAGTAGAGGAGGCTGTGGAAGGACCAGGAAGAGCCAATAGTACACAGGACTTGGAGCAGTTCTGGGCTGTCTGTGTCAGGGCACCACAGCAACTGGGAGAATGATGTAGACACAACCAGGTTAAAGGGCCATGAGCATGACTTTAAGGGACGTGGAGAAAGTTGCTGGTTCTTTCCTCCCTGTCCAGAGACCAACACCAGCCCCATAGTCAGCACTAATCCACTGCAGACTTGGTAGGATTGCCCAAAAGTTTGGTGCTCTGATTTGGACACTATCACAAAATTGTGGACACCAGAGGAAATTATTTTATTTCATTTCTTTTTACTGTCTAGATGTTGAAATATTTATATTGCTTAGGTTTTGCCTTTGTGTCCTATTCTATTCTTCTTTTACTCTTTCCTCAATTATCTCTCGTTTTTTGGTACTGGGAATCAAACTCAGGATCTTGCACTTCCCAGACAGGCACTGTGCCACTGAGCTATATCCCTGACCCTATCTCTCTTGATTTTATGATATTTTCATGTGAGTGAACACTGTCTTCAGTCACTCCGGTTTTACTAGATAATACTTTCTTTTGCCTTCATTCTTTCCCACTGCCCTCTTCTCCAGTTTCCCAAAATTTGTATGATCATCCTTTGTCCTCTACTCGTTTCTACTATATTTCCCTTCATTTATCGGTTTTTTCCCCTAGCCCCTTTAAATTTCTCCATCACAGGTTAAAATCACTCTGTGAATGGTAAAATCTTGCATAGAAGTTCCTGATTTATGTTGTATTATATTATATTTCTCTAGATACTACCCCTATGGTTAAAAGTATCAAATCAAGAATTGTCAAAGTTTATCAGTTTCTAGGCTGCCCCTGATGCTATTGTTAATGCTAATTGTACTATGTTAGCTAGTATCTCATATTTATAATCAATTGTTTTCCTTAGTATGACTGTACTGTGATTGTCTGGGATCATAATCATCACCATACTCTAGTACTACAGGACTGGATGCTGAACCAATTAGATATCATCATCTAACTCTTAATAAATTATGAAGGTAGGATCTTGGACAGACAGAAAAAATCAAGAAAAACCTACATCTAGAAGACGCCTGAGGAATATTTCCCAAAGATGCTTCAGTACTAGTGATAAGGATATCTACCATAAGAAATTTACAATCAACACACGAAAAAAATTTAAAAATAGAAAACAACAAGGTGTAGAAGCAAAAGACAACTCCAGACCTCCAGCCCACACATGACAAATTCAGTGAACAACAAGATAGAGGATATCAGAAGCTACTCACCTGAGTTTTCCAAAATGGTAGCAAAAGGGTTAAAAAAATAGATGATGAAGCTACAGAGAAAATAATCTTTCAGGTTAAAAAAAAGTAAAGAAATGATAATCAAACAAAGAACTTCCTCAATAAAATTAGCGTAAAATCATATTAAAAAAACAGAAGAGTTTAGGAAAATGATGGAAACCATGAATGTCCAACATAGAAAAGAAAAAATCCATAAAACAGATGCAAACAGACATGCATATTTAAAAACCCATTAAAAGTATATGCAACTGATTAAATGAAGGAAGGGACAGAATATCAGTTCTAGAAGATAAGATTGAGGTTAGTGTCTACAAAAAGAAAGAAATCTTAAAATAGCAAGTAACCACATAATATCCATCCAACACCTGCAAAATGATTCAGTGCAGAACAACAAAAGTTTGATCAGATTCATTGAGAAAGCCAGAGACAGCACAAATGCCATAAAATAAAATTTCCCATAAAAGTAATGGGGAAAAAACTTCCCAAACATGGAAAAAGAACATAACATACATTAATAGAAGTATACAGAATTCCAATTAGCCATGACCAAAATAAATACACAGTGAAAGGTAACAATCAAGATTTAAGAAACACAGCGCAAGAACAGAATATTAAAAGGTGCTAGAGAAAAGAAAGAAATCACCTATAAAGGAAAGCCCAACAGAATAACAGCACACTTGTCAACACAAACCCTTAAGTCAAGGAGCTTAGGAATGAAGTATTACAAGCCCTAAAGAAAACAACCTCCAAACTGGATTGATGAATCCTGCAAAACTATCTTTTAAAAGCAATGGAGAAGTAACATGACAAAAAATTAAGAAATTTATGATCACCAAACCAGCTCTACAAAGTATTCTGAAGGATATTACAGGGAGAGATAATAAAAACTGCAATTCCAGAACACTAATAGAATCCACCATGCAAGGCAAGCAATTAAACAGAGGGGTAAGACAATGAATTAACAGCAGAAAAATAATATGACAAGAATAAGCCAATACCTACCAGTCATACCCATCAATGTAAGTGGTTTCAATTAATCAATAAAAGAAATAAAATAGCATAATGGTTTCATAAACAATATATAACAATAATTTGACACAAGAAATAAATTTAAATCAAATACAAATTCATACGCTGAAAGTCAAAGGAAGGAAAACAGTACTCCATGCAACATTAACACAGAAAGCAGTAGGGGTAGCTATTCTATTTTTAGACAAAGGGAACTTCAAACTAGACCTGATCAAAAGAGACAAAGAAAGTCACTATATAACTGTTGAAATAAAACTCCAGTGGGAAGATAAAACAGTCATAAATATATTTGCACCAAACACAGGCATATCCAACTATATAAAACAAATATTAATGGATATAAAAAAATCAAATAAACACTAACAAAACTGTAGTGGGGTAATTTAATAACTGGCTGTCACAAATAGATAGATCAACTAGACAAAATATCAAAAATATAATATCAGAACAGTAACAAACCTATGAACAAATGGAAATGGCAGATGTCTACAGAGTGTTGCATCCCACAGCATCAGAATATATATTCTTCTCAGGTCCACATGGGGCATTCTCCAAAATAGACCACATACTAGTCCACAGAACATGCTTAAATAAATACAAAGGAATTAAAATTATCCCATGCATATTATCTGACCATAATGCAAAGAATTTGGAATTTGATGAGGAATTACAGATAAAATTAAACAGAAATTAGTTTCTATAATTAGACGATACTGCCAAAACAGCATACCAGGATTTATGGGATGCAATAAAAGCAGTACTGAGGGAAATTTATACCAGTGAATCACCACATCAGGAAAACAAAGCAAGCTCAGATAAATAACCTAATGTTGAACCTACAGAAAAAGTAAAACTGAAGCCCAAAGTGTGTATGAGGGTGGAAATGTTAAAGAACAGAGCATAAATTAATACAATAGAAACTAAGAAAACAATAAAAAGAATCAATGAATTTAAGAGTTGGTTATTTTAAAGATTAAACAAACTTCACAAAACCATAGCCAACATTATCAAAAGACGGAAAGAAAAGTCACAAATCCATGCAATTAGGAAAGGCAAATTTGAAATCAAACCAGATCCTGTGGAAATACAGATTATCTTAAATACCTGCTTTAAGAATATGTACTATAGTAAGATAGAAAGCAGAATAAATGGACAGATTCCTAGACACATATGAATTACCAAAGCTGAATCAAGAAGATATAAAAGTTTGAAATAACTCAATATCAATCAGTGAAATTGAAAATAAGACCAAAAACTAACCAAGCAAGAAATCTCAAGTCCGCATGAATTCACTGGTGAATTCTACAATAAATTTGGGGAAGATATAATGTTACTACTGCTGAACGTTTTAATGAAATTCAGAGAGAAGTAATACCCTCAAATTAATTGCTGGAAGCAAGTAATACATGGCCACCAAATCCAGAGAAGGATACAACCAAGAAAGAGAGCTATAGGCCAATCTCCCTGATGAACATAGATGCAAAGATCCTTAGAAAGACACCTGCAAACTAATTGCAGCAAGTCTTCCAGAAGATTATATGTCATGACCAAAGAGAATTCATCTCAGGGAGGTAGGGATGGTTCAGCACATGGAAATCAATACATGTAATATACTGTATGAATAAAGTCAAAGACAAAAATCCCATGATCATTTCAGTTGGTATAGAAGACAGCATTTGAAAAAGTCTGACACACACTGAGGATAAAAATCATGGAGAAAATTGAAACAAATGGTGTTTGTCTCAGTCTGATAAAAGCCATGTATGACAAACCAATAGACAACATCATACTAAATGGTCAAAAACTAAAAATTTCTACTTTAAAATGAGGAAAAAGAAATAATGTCTGCTATCACCACTCCTATTCAATTATTCCAGAAACATTAGCTGGAGCAGTTAAACAAGATACAGAAAGGAAATTAATATGGATGGAATGAAAGAATTTAAATTAAAGTCATCTGCAGATGATATGATAGGATAAGAAAGGAAGAAGGTAAATTAATGTTATCTGTGGATGCTACGATTCTACAAGGAAAACTCCAAAAACCTCCACCAAAAGACTTCTAGGTTTAATAACCAAATTCAGTAGCATAGCTGTGTAAAATGTCAACAGTCAAAAATCAATAGCATTCCTCTGTGCACAACCAACAATCACACTGAGAGAGCAATTAGGGATACAATGTCTTTCACAATAGCTTTGAAGAAATTAAAGACCAGGCTGGGGATATAGATCAGTGGCACAGCATTTGCCTGGCAAGTGCAAGGTGATGATTTTTATTCCTGGTACCATATACAAAAAAAAAATACTTAGGAAACAATCTAATAAAGTAAGTAAAAGATCTTTACATTGAATTTATCATACTCTGAAAAGGGTCATCATAGAGGAAATCAAAAATGGAAAGAAATCTCTTGCTCATGTGTAGGAAGAACCAACATAATGAAAATAACCATACTCCCAAAATTGCCATACAGATTTAAAGAAGTCCCAATCAAAATACCATTAGCATACCTCAGAAAATTAGATAAAACTTTTCAAAAATTTATTCAGAACCAGAAGAGACAAGAATAGATACAACTTTTGCATGCTTGTATCTGGTAATCAGAATGACTGATTTGAAGAAAAATAAATGTTACTTATTCATCACAGACTTACTCACATAAACCATAAGTTATTCATACATATTTATAAGAATTTTTTGACATCTTTCATGAAATAAATGTAAAAATTTTAAAAACTCCCAGTACATTTGTCTGTAAACCAAAATGTTTCAAGGAGCATTCCCTGAATACCATTTTAGGCAAAGTGGCAAAAATGTGAGCATACCATTATTGAGTTTAAAGATAAATGTATATTCATAGAGAATTAAATCACATGTAACAAAGTCAGAGTACTTTCCTATGTGAACTGCTGTGTATGACTACACAGTTGCAGAAAATCTTGCAAACTATTATTTTGTTGGTCAATCTTGATCATCAATTGGCTTGAAAAAAATGCCTAGAAGGTTAATAAAGCACATTTCTAGGTATATCTATGTGACCATGGGAGCATGATCTTGGGCACTACATTTGCTCATTGACCCTTTTCTCTCTGGGGTCTTTTCCTATTCCGAGACTTTTGGATGTTATGAGCTGAGCAGCTTCCTCTGTCCTGCTGCTCTACCATGTTTCTGCCTTGAAGCCCACTGATCATGGATTTGAGCCTCTGAATCCATGAGCCAAAACAAACATCTCCCCCTATAAATTTTGGAGGTGGGTATTGTGTCCCCAGAATAGAAAGACGAATTATACAGGGAGTTGACATATATTGAAAGCAACTCTGATTAAAAGTAATTTTTACTTTCTACATTGGAAGAAAGTGGGGTTTTGCCTGTTATTACTTTTCAATTTCAAATGATAAATTTATATTACTCTTGTTGAACCCCACAGATACTATTTATTGTTTTTATCTTAGCTTTTTATTCTGTTTGTGGGGCAGAATTGTTTTTTAAAGTATATTTTTATATAAGCTATATGCCAGGGCTCATACAGAAAATGTTTTGTGTTCATGTATATGTTTGAGTGTTACAAGGGCATTGTTTTGAAAGTTTGAATTCATTTCTTGCTTTTGCAAGTAGTGCACATCAAAAGATACTAAAAATGCTAATATAAGTTCAAGCTAGTGACAGTACTTTTTAAATCTGAATCTGAGTTATTTCTGTCAAATAATATGTGGCCTGTCTAAATAAGAAAATACATTATCAAGTCACTTTACAGCAAATAATCATATAAAACCACCATCTATCTTCTTCTTTGTCACATGTCTGAAATGTTGAATATCTACTGCTGAGAATACATGATAAGGATTTATTTTTAAGAGCTAGTTCCTAGAATTTTTATGCTGTCAATTTGCTTTTATGAAATACAAGTTAAATTACAGTTCCTTAAAGTGAGACATGTGTATCTAAGAAAGCAAACATTTGGTTTATAAGGATGAAAACAGTTATTAGAATTTCAATTTTACATTTTAAATAAAAGGTAATGAAAATATAATATTACATTTAACTAAAATGTAAGATATTGAGCACTTCAGATTTCTTTTTACTTTGTTATCGCTAACATGCAGTAGCCAACATCCACAATGCTAAAGGAGGAAAGGAGTATTTTGGCTCAGTTTGTTGAGGTTTCGGTCCAAAGAAGGCTGGTACCAAAGCAGGGTGCATGACAGAGTGGCATTGTAGAAGAGAAAGAGCTCATGGCTTGAGTGTGAAGTGGAAACAGTGTTTCCAGGAAGAAGGCAGAAAGATATAACCTTCTGGGGCATGCCCCCACTGACCAACCTCCTCTGTCCTGGCTTTACCTCCCCAAACCACGTTTAGCTGTAAGCATATTAGTGGACTAATCCAATGATGAGTTTCATACCCCCATGGTCTAGTCACCTCCTAAAAGCCCACCTTTGAATGCATGAGGGTTTGGGGAATCCTGGAGAAAGAGTGAGAAGTCTCAGTAGGGCAACTTACTGGACAACTGGACACCAACAGCTTCACTGACATGAGAGTATACTCTATATATGCCTACTTTAGTGAGTTTATAGCTATAAATTGTTAATTAAGGTAGGCAACACAGCACAACCTCTGACTGAATATAATAATACAAACATAGGAGTTGAGTAATAAAGTAGCAAATATGATACCTTCACTTCAGGCAGGAACTCTCTGCAACCTTAGTTAAGAGATAAAATAATTGTAAAGATAATCACATGTAATGTAGTAATCCCATTTCTCTCAGAGATACTTACAATATATTTTATTAGTGAATAGCATGCATTAGTTACATTTTTATCTTGGTCTTGTATTTAATTTATATCTTGTGTACATATGTCACTTCAAATAGACAGCTCATAATCAAATGTATGTATATTAAAGTAGTGTGCTCATTATTTGCCTGATAGGGTACATGAGAAAAAGATTTCAGACAAATGTATTAAAATGTTTAAAGGGAGTAGAAATTTTTTTATCAAAATAAAAAATCCAAGTATATATTAATATCACTCCTACACATGTAAACATTTTCCCATCAGTGTAATCCTTATGGATTTAGTTACTTCTCTCATTGCTAAGAAAAAATAACTGACACCCAATGTTAAGGGAGGTTTATTTTACCTCACCAGTCCATATTTGGCTGGCTTCCAGGCGGTGTGGTCTCGCACAGGGACAAGGGAGAGAAGAAACAACCCACATCAAGGCAGGCAGGAAGCAGCAAGGGGCAGCAGCCGGCCTTCCCTCTTTTCCTTTACACTCCATCCAAACTATAAGCCTAATGATTGATCCCACCCACACCCAGGGTGGGTCTTCCATTAACCACACCTAGAACTCTACTAATTCCAGTCAGTGGATTAATATAATACCAGATACCCTTAATCCTCGTAACATTGCCCTAGATCCAGCCAGTTCCAAGAAAACCCCATGTGTCATAGTTTGGGGGGTTGGTAAGGGGAGCAATATTATACAGGAAACATTTTATAAGATTATTTATATTACTCACCCAAAGAATCTTATACAAAAAGAGTACAGGAAATCTGCCCACACAGTAAATACCAAAGAATCCAACCGAGGGCCTGGCTCACACAATGACGTCCTGCATGAGTTTAGCTGAAGACTTAGAGCCCACAACAATGCCACCCCCGAGTCCAAATGGAAGCTTAGAGCCCATGACATTGTCTCATGTAGGCCTGTCTCAAGGATCTGCATTGGGAAAGCCCAAAGGTCAGTGTTGGAAGCTAGAAAGTTTATGCCAGCAGGACTAAGTACCTGTGCTAGCAGGATGAGAGATCTAAACCAAAGTCAAGAAGCAACACTCAAAGTAGGAACTGGAGTTCTCCCAAAAAGTACCACAGCCATCCTCAGCAACAGTGAGGTCCTGAGTCCTGAGCTCCTCCAATGATGAGGAAAGCCAAATTCCCCTCAGGAAAATCAATGCAACAAGCTTCTCCAGGAGACCGAGCAGTGTACCATCTTCACGTCCAGAGCCAGGAAGCAATGCTTAAAGTAAGGACTAGAGCTTCGCCAAAGTGAACTGTAGCCATTCTCACTGACAAGGTCCTGAGTTCCTTGTCCAGTGAGAACAACCAAGTTCATCAGGAAAGCCAGCATGACAAACTCATCCACAAAAACCAACAGCTCCCTACAGCTTCTCAACAGCTTTCAACAGGTTTTCAACTGCTTACACCAGCTCCCAACAGCCTCTACCAGCTCCCAAAAGCCTCTAAAATTTCTTCTTCAAGTATGCCTTTTATGCTGCTGACAACAATCCTCAGGTGGACATCCCACACCCAGCACCACTCACATTCAGTTCAGGTGGGTGTTGTAAGTTGACCACCAGTTGTCAATCCACTACACTACCTTCAAGTGCAGGAGGCTTTGGGAAAACATCCAGATACAAAAAGTAACTCAAATGTCAGAAAATTATTTAAGGGAACTGTGAAGTATTTTCTGCATGACAGAATTACTTTGCAAACCAAATGAAATGAAATCATGTAAATTATTTAGCAAATAGTGAAACTTAATTTGAATCACATGACATTTCTTTTTGGAATTTCAGCCTGCCTATTTGTATGCCTTATAGTGGTGAAGTTAGTGTGATTTTACTTTACTGGCAGTCCTTAACAGCAAATATCTATGAAATGATGCGAAAAATAGAGAGTGATGGGTCATTTCTCCTTGAAATACTAACAGCATACCGCAAAGAGCATTAAATAGACCTCAGGTTGAATTCTGTTCATTCCAATTTTTATCTGTGCACCTTGTGATGAATACCAAAGTCTTTGAGGCTGTTTTCTAACATATAATATGGTGAAATAATACCTAAGTGCTTTTGTTCTTCCAATGATTAACATAGGACACATAAAACTATTACAATCTCTGAGAATGTTGAGCATTAAGTCTAAGCTATTACCATTTAAATTATTTCATAACATAGAAGAAAATGTAAATATTTTTAGTTATTAACCCTAATTAATTGGTTAATAAGATAAATATGTTTTAACAGTACTACTAACAAAATGATGAAGGCCATTAATGACCTCAAGAATTAATAAATCATAAAAAAGAATAAATCATAAAAGCAACACTATATCATGTTTGCAGTCAACACATTTATTTGCATTGCCATATACATTTTGACATACCACTCTTAAGTTGAATCACCACTTGTGTTATAGCACTAAAACATGTTAAAAATCCAGATATGGATGTATAGTATTACTTCCAACAACATATCGGATGTTTCAGCAGATATCATTACTGACAAGCTTTGCAAGTATTTGAATTTGCCCATTAATTCAGCAATTCTAAATTGACTCATTAGTCAGTCATACTTTTAAAATATCTATCACAATATAAATGAACCAATATGACAATTATGCAGTGAAATCTCTATTTTATTAGTACATGTTTACAATACATAATGAACACAGTCATTGAGGGTAGTTGATATTTGCACATGACATATCTTAATTCTTTTACATACCTTTCCCCTCTTTCTCATCCTTTCCAACATATCTTAGTCTCCTTTCCATTTGCAAAAGGTCTATTTCCCTATTTTCTATCTTTTGTTATGCTCTTTGATTTGTTTATATTTTGGTTTTATCATGTATGAGAAGTTATATGTTACACTTGTGGATCTCATTTATTTCACTTAATATTATGGATTCATTGTGCATTTATTTACCTAAAAATGACTTCAAATTATACTGTATAGTAATTTGTTGTCTATTGTGTATGAATTCTCCAATGTTTTTCCATTCATCAGTTGATGAACATATAGGACACTCCCACAATTTACCTCTTGTGAATTGTGGTACAATAAGCGTGAGTATGCATGCATCACTGTAATATGATGTCTTAAACTCTTTTAAGATGATAAGTAGAAGGGGAATGGCTGGGTCAATGGAATCTCTATCTTAATTATTTTTAAGGAGCCTACCTGTTGATTTCTGTAGTGATTGTGCTACTTTATGTTACTACCAACAATGTAGAAGTGTTCTGTTTTGAAGGTGTAAATCTATACTTCATACTTTCTAATAAGTAGATGCAAGAAGCACATACTCAAAATAGTGGGTATCTCAGAAAGTTTAATATCACATATATGTATATGTACAAATATATATATATATATATATATATATATTCATAATATACCTGAGTGTACTAAGGAGGTTCAAGTGAGAACCAATGAACTATGTAAAGTCTAAGTGTTTCAAGTAAAGGAGAGTCAAATGGTTGCTTTACTTTCTCAGTACAGAGGAGACTGCGTTTGCCTCACAGACAGTGGTTATTTTTCTTAGGAGTTCCTTAATGAAAACACTATAAGGAACAACATAAGAAGATGGGGCAGGCCAGAGATATAGCTCAGTGGCACAGTGCCTGCCTGGTAAGCGCAAGAATGTGAGTTCAATTCCTGGTAACAAACAAGACAAAACAAAAGGATAAGGTACATATTGAAATGAGAATATTGCAAAAAGAATGAAAGTGAAATTTTTTCAATATTTTTACATCTTTCTAAAATAAATACACTAATAAGAGATAGGTGAGTAAAGCCAGGCTGACAACAGGAAAGTATGACATACAAAGACAGAGTATTCAGCATGGAAAAGTAATCATTTTACACAAATTATAACAAAATCTTCGATTTCACAGAAATTTATAAAGCTGGGCAAAAATGTAGTAAATGGAAATACAAAGCAAAACTTAGTTTAACATTTAAAGGGAAAGAAAAATGTATGGACACGCATCACTTAACAACAAGGTCTCATTAGGTAAAACTGGGTGATTTTGCTCTATGCAAATATAAGAAAGTGTACTTGCACAAACTAAGGTGACGATGACATCACTGAGCAATATGATCTAATGTCATATATGTGATCAACTGTAGAGTTAGTCATTTCATATATATGACTATTTTGTTAAGCTGAGGCATTATAATGAATGTACCGCAATCTATTCTAGATTGATAAAAGAAATGATAAGTGAACAGTTCTTTGAAAATAAGCAGGAAAATGAGTAAGAAGGACATGGAGTAGAAAGCAAATGTATAATTATAGAATCAAATCAATAATGCCAAATAATTATAGATTTGAATAATATTTGCTAAGTTTATGGGGGGTTTTGCCTGTTGATATATGGAACAAATATTTCACTTCTATTACATTGGGGAGTACAGCTGATAATATCTAAAGAATTCATAAATGAACTTTATGAGTTTTTTGTCTTTTCTGAGATAGGGTTTCACTATGCACTTCAGGCTGGACTTGAACTCACTTTGTAGACCACACAGGCCTCGAACTCAGGGTGATCATCCTGCCTTAGCTTCCCAAGTGCGGGATTACAGGCGTGAGCCTGGTGAGTTTGTTCATTGATTAAAACTACAATGACCAGTTAGAGGCTAAAACTTACAAAAAATTATCATGCATAAGTCTATGCCTGTGAGAATAACATACATTTAATATTTACTATGTATAAGGAAAAGGGTCAAAGTACAGTAAACATTTTATAAATGCAAAAAACTATTCATCTAACCCTCAAAATACCTCATATGATAGATAAAATAAGCAGCCATATTTTATAGAGAAAATTGAGACTCAAAATATTATGGGATTTGCCAAACTTAAACTGAGAAGGAGACCAAGAAAGTTCTAGAAGGCACATAGTAAGCCACTCTTCTTAATGGTTGATTACATGAGGCATATTGTAAAACGTAATTTTAATTGAGGCTTTGGCTGTAAATGTACAGTGAAGCTCTAATGATCAAAAAGAAGCCCTTTGATGATATGAACCAAGACAGTAGTAGTTTTCAAAGAGTAGGCAGAGATCTGCAGTGGCCGGATCTGTGAATCATGTAGTGGGAATTATTTCAGAGAAAATCATTCAACTGCAACAGGCAGAAACATTACTTTTTTCCCTAAGTGCCCCTTTTTTTAAAGGAAGTCCTTTAAAAATATAAGTAACATGAAACAAATACATCTATACATAGTAACAATTTGTTGTCATTCCAAATAATTATTTTAGTAATTTTCAAAGAAAAAGCAAACATCACATAAAATTACTTAATACAATAGCTCAACTGCACACATTTTCCACATACATGCATATGAATATACATGCATGTATTTAGCAGTCAATTTCATACTCAAATTTTTGAAGTTTTATAAAATACTAGTAACATTAAAGTTAATAACATTATAAAACTTTAGGTAGCTGGAAGTTTGAATTTGTTTACAATGATTCACATTAACTTGTCAACAGTAATGATATTTATTTCTCTAATTTTGAAAAACAGAGAACAGCCCAGATCCAATCTCTAAATTAAAAAATGATGAGCTCTTAATAGATATATTTTCGAACAGTTTATATTTATGTCTTCACAGGAATTTCCTAAACTTTGCTGTCTTAACACTGTGCAAAATGCAAAAGAGCCTAGGATAAACAAGAGCAAGTCGGGAAGAGGAATTAGAGATTATTATTTTCCAAGCTTAATTAATTCATTTATGTGTACTTCACACTAGCTAGCTAGATCAGACAGATTTTATAAAGAATAACAATTTTCAATTATATAAACTGAGGTGAGAAGGAATATTTCTAGGATGTGACAGGTAGAACTGTAGAGGAGGATGCTATAAGTAACACAGTTGCCCAAGTGAAGTCTCAAAACAAAAAAGGAAAAGCACACAGAGGTCTGGAACTCAAGATGTCAAGGGAACAGGCACCTCAACAGATCTGTCTTCTTTTGTCCTTTGTCACGGACAAAATATTCAATTTCCAGTCATAAAATTCATTTAAGAATCTAGTATTTATGTGATGAAAAGGAAAGAGATATCCATTCATTAAAGCAGAAAATGACAAAGATAAATTCACAGCCATCTTAAAAATATTTTTGACTTTTAATAAAATATACTAAGGTATATTATTCTGTTTCTTTCAATGATTGCTCTTATTTATATACTTATTTATTCTATTACATTTACAAGATATCTATAGATCAAATGGTTCTGGAAGTTAAACTCATAGAAACATGTAAATTATGTGATTATTTCTACAAAATCACCAAATCTGTTGATCACTTGAAAAGAAATTCTTTAGACTTTATTGTTAATATTTTTATAAATACTTCAAAATTAATTCTTATTGTCTTATTTGTACCAATGAAAAATTTTAATAATTTTACATGTTTATAAACAGTTTTCTCCCTAATATGTCTTCTTTCATTGTTCAATTTTTTTTCCAACTTGAGATATACTTCAAATTTGGCAATAAGCACAGTAAACATTGCACAGTCCGGTATTTGATTTCAAAGAAAATTAAGTGACATATTATTTTTAACATAGAATGTGGGTATATTGCTTCAAATGAAAATAGGATGGGTATTATCAGAAAATACTATGACCTAGAAAGATTTTATGACTACAATTCTCAGTGGGAATATATGGCCTAAAACACATTAATCTTTGGAGTTAGTGTGAACACATGTACCACTGTATTTTTTCTTTACAATATTGGTTATATTTTTAGCATGTGCCACCTTGATATCATCTGAAAAGTATTAACAGCTCGCATCCTCATACCAATGCCCAGTTATAAGTTCCAAATAATTTGTCACATTTCTTATGAGCAATGCCATCTGCCAGAGGTGGTATTTCATGGCTATTTACCTTGACTCCCTCCAAGAAATCATCTGCCACCATCTAATGCTGCTTGAATAAAGAGGATTAAGACTCTGAAGCAACAGAGGCTATTGGTAATTTGGTATAATTGGTAGGAAATGAAGATAAATGAGGTTGAGGATGGAAAAGCAATTAGTTGAGCTGCCTGTACAGCTGCGTTCTCAGCCTAGCTCCCCTGGCCTTTTCTTCAGCGAGGTATGTACAAATTAACTGTAATGAAAAATACATACTTCCCAAAGCTCCTGTACTGCACAAAACTGAAGAATTCACTTTTCACTATTGATGCCTGAGATATTTAGTAAAGTTGTGTTTACATGGTCTCTTAATGTCCTTATCACACATGGCTATTGCACCTACTGTACTTGAGGAATAATTCCCCCACATATATATAACCCAGTTCCTTGTTTTCAGATGATGTCAGACTGCTGTTTATATCCTGAGTACACTGAGGATCCAAAGTCTATTTTATCTCAATTGTAGTACAGTGTTTAAGAAAGATTTGCAATGCCTTCATTTTTACACTGTTAAAAGCCAAGAGAACTCTTCAGAATCAATGAAAATAAAGATTCCTTTTAATTTATAGGTGACTAGTCTGCAAATTGAATTCTCTTTCATAGCTGCCAAAAAATGGCAGGGTCAGCCATATAAATAATCTCTAAGGTATGTGTATATATTGGCAAAACTAATATTTTTAAGAATATAATTAAATATTCATAGTCAGGTTCTCATCTTTATTATTATGCTTTCTGAATGAAGATGGCAAATCAGTAGAAACTTATCCATTAGTGTGTTTATCCAGAGACTAGCTTAAATATGAGTTTCCTTTTTCTAAACACAGAAATGATTATACTGGTTATTTAAAGATGCCACCATAGGAATGAAAATATTTTGAGGTTTAGTATAATCATTGGCAATTCTCTATTTTTCTGCTTGAAAATCACTTATTTCTTATACCTAATTAAAATAATATGACTGCCTTTCTATATTAATAAATTTAGTATAGTAACTGTACTAATAGAGTATGAGGTTATAGATGTCTTTGTTTATTCTATGAGAAATTGTTTGGGAAAAAAATTTTTTTCTTTTTCTTTTTCTTTTTTTTTGGTGTGTGTTTAGGGACAGAGTCTTGCTATGCAGTTCAAACAGGTGCCATCCATGCTTGGCTCTGGTCTCTCAGTTATTGATTTATTTCACTCACATAAGAACCAGTGCACAACTATTTATTTGAAAACAAACAGTATACTAGTTACAAATGCTTGTCAACTCAGGAAAAGAAAACTAACAGTAAAATTCTTTATGGTTATATTCTTATATCATGAAAATTACAAAAGTAAATTGTTATTAGTTTTTATCTGGACTGTGTAACATGGTAGCCACTGGACATACTTTGCTATTTCATTTTAAATTAAAGTTAGAGTTCAGTTCTTCAATTATACTAGCCACATAGCAAATGCTATATAGCCACATATGGCTAATGATTACCATGTTGGATAGCACAGAAGAACATTCTCATTATCACAGAAATTTCTGTCAGTCACTATTCTATACTTAAAGTCCAATCCTTCCATTAATTCAAGTTAGTTAAGTTGAACTCTAGGCAAACTGTATATTCAAGAACACATAAACCAAAATCTGAGTCTTCAATTTACATAATATTCAGTTTTTGTATTTTCCTCAGTAAGAATGCAAGGATCTCCACCTTAAAGAGCCACAGCTGATGAACTATTAGAAAAATATAATGGGCATATTTATAAAGTACCAGCTTCTTTTTAAAACTTTGTTAAACTTTAACAAAGGTTATTCTTCAGCTAAATCATTGCCATTTTACCCATAATTCCAATTATATAAGCCAATAGCCAAAGTACAGTGCCTGACAATAGCAAGTCATAAATAATAAGTTTTAGATTATTGATTTTATGAAAAAATTATAAAATCAAAGAACTAGCATGCTACAATTTCTAGAGATCATTTTGGAAATTAATACTATGCTTTTTCAGACTGGAAATTTTATGTAAAAATAATCATGAGCATACACACACTCTTGAACCTATGACATAAATTCTGCAGTTCAACATATTGTTTTAGGGCCTTCAGTAGTAAAATTCTAAAGAAATTCAGAGCAGATATTTGTACCTAAAATCATATTTCATTGCAATTTTTCCTTTAAGACTTTTTATTGTTTACTTTGTTATTTTTCAATGGCATCACAGCTTTGGATTCATAATATGTTCCAGAAACGAATATACAATGCAATACATACCGACTTGACTGATAAGCAGCTTTTTACGAACATGTTTTTATGTATCTTCTAGTTTTAGTCTACAAAGATGTGTAATTTGAAACTATAGCACCAAATTTTAGTGTTATGAGTTTAGGGTATGCACTTACCTATTTGTTCATGTAGTTATTTATTGGTAGCGTTGGGGAATACAGACTGTGTCTTTGTAATGAGCTACATATCCAGTGCATTTCTTTTTCTTTAATTTTGAGACAATCTCTCTTTAAGTCACTAAACTCCCTAGGCTGGCATAAAATTAGTCACTCTTCTACTTCAACTTCTCAGAATGGTGAAATTACAGACATGTGCCTTGCTTATTTTTAAGTATTTTAATATCAATTATGAAGTTGCAATTATCACTGCATGTATAATAGATTCAAAAGGTACTGGTGACTTTTCAACCTTTCAACATATGATTAAGTTCCAAGTAATCTGCCTGCTGTGAGTGTCAATATTTTAGTGTAAAAAAATTTAGAGTAATCCCAAAAATACCTGTTAGGTCTGGAAGTATATGGTTCTGTAAGTTGCATATATAAATATTATTTCTTAAAAGTAGTATAAAAATGCTGAAATGCTGAACACAAAATGCTAGATAATGTTCCCATGTGGTGGGATGCAGATGAATGAAAAGAGATAAGCATGCAAGTAAATAGATTTTGATAATGTTTCACCTTTTGAGTTGTGTAGCAGAGGCATTGAAATTTATATTATGCTTTCTGTACAATTTACATACATTACATATTGCTTTCTTCCAGATATTTTTAAAATATAGTAAAGAAAAAATACAATGGTTTCTGGCTAAGAATCAAAATATTTCCTTTCAAAAGGAGCTACGTGAGAGCACAACACAACACTTCTGTCAAGCAAGTAGTGGTCAGAGAAGAATGCTTGATGCATTTAACACACAATAAAACAACTATCTCAAAATATCTGCCTTTTCCTTATAAAGCAAGGAAAAATTATCTTTATCAGCTTCTTTTTTGGGAGTATTGGGAATTGAACTCAGAACCTCATTCTTGCCAGACAGGCACTGTGCCAGTGACCTAAATTCCCAGCCCTATCAGTTTCAAAGATAACAAACAAAAATGCAGAAGGGTAATTGTGTGCACAGTGTGTCAATCTTAAGCAATAACAGGTAAACATTACAATCTCAAGAGATTTCTACTCTCAGCTGTATTATTTATCTGTGATAAATTCAACATCTAATGAGTGGATCCTGAAAACCACAACTTATATCAAACATAATTTTGATTTGCCTGTTAGCTTGTTCAGTGATGTAGAATCAAAACTATGTACACACTGATAAAAATCAACTCAAGTAAAGCCCACTCTGTAGTACAGCCTTAATGACCTCATTGCTGATAGAACATTTGGACATTTATGGTTTCTCAAGTCCCAATCCCTGAACAATTGATTAGCACAATGGCTATGAATGTCCAATGAATTCTGACATGTATACTTGTGAAGAGGCTATAGTAAAGTGTGGTAAATTGCTTCATTTTAGAGAATGTGCAGTTACTTACAGACAAGAATAATAAATGATGCCCCCTAAGTGCACAGGCAAAAATCTGCAAGTGATATATTTTACCTTTAGCCAAAGACAGAAAAGAGACTCAGAGAAGGACTAGGGGATTGCAAAAATATCTTCAGAATTCTGAGGAATTATGTGAAAATTAAAAGTCACCTACAATTTCTGCCCTTGTAACACTTTTGTGTCAAAGACGAACTAAAACTAGTTAGATTAGTATTAACAAACATGCATTTTTGCTGTTGTGACACATGGATTTTAACAGGAAAATTAATGCAGAATACAGCTTGTCCTAATTAAATTAGAAAGTATCAAATGCATTAATTAGGAGAACTGAGAACTGTATGCTAAAATATAATTCCATCTATTTCTGTATTTATTCAGTCAGTTTTATATTCATATATTACATATGACACATGAGTTTTAGTCATTGTACCCAATGTGCTGGACTTCTTATGTATGCAATAATTCAATGCAAGGAAATACACATAATTTGGATTGTGAATTTGTTTTATTTCCAACACCTTGTCCCATTTATTTCTGTCACAAACAATAGTATCTGCTCCAAATGGTCACATTGCATTGGCTAGGAGTCCCAAAAGAGGATACATTAAAATTTGCTGGTCAATTTGGTCAGCAAAAGATTGTCCACATCTCATTTCCTCATGTCGTAAGTAAGAAAAGCATCAGAAAATTTTAATTTGCACTTATGCTAACAGAATATATTATATCTGGAAGAAAGTTTATGAGTGATCATTTTATATATGGGGAAACCTGAGATTTATGTCAATGAAGGTCAAAGTCATTTGCTAGTTAATTACTGAATAATTACTACTAAAATATTTTTGGTTTGTTAAAAAAATAAATGTGAGTCTGCCCTGGAATACAAGACCTAAAAAAGGATTAAATTTATATTAGAAACCTGGATTGGATTCCAAGAGGTGTATGAAGCATGTTTCTATACTATTGGCATAAGAAGGGAAACAAATTATATTCTCAAAATAGGTAAGTATTGAGTCCTTTTTTGGTTTCAACTGCTAGAATTTATATTTTTGACACTCATAGTCTCAAGTTATACTAGTATAAATTGATATAAAGAAGTGAGATATAACCTACATAACTATAATGTGTTTTCATAACACTTATATTTAAAATAAAAACCCTTGTTAACAATTCCTTTCCCTGAAATGCCTAATTTATAAAAATAGTCCAAGGGATTAATTTGCACAAATGAATTGTCTGCATGCACTATCCAAGTTTTTGAAGTAATTATCTACATACATGAATCTTTCAATAAAAATAATTAGCATTTGTGTGTTTAAATTTTGAAAGTCTGAATCTGTTACTTCATTTTATTTTGAAACAATTTTATGACACCTCCATAGAATGATTTGTCTTATGCTCCATAACTTCAGTGCCACAGAGTCACCAGCTGATAATTGCCCTTTGAAGGAGCATAGGTGCTGCAAAATTTACAGTGGTATTATATTTTGATAAACCCATTGAAAATCTAAAATGTCATAAGTAACAAATGCCTTTAGTACACTTATCCTGCTGAACAACATAACTTAGCAACATGGTTCACCATACAGTATTATTTTTTTATTCTCATAATCACATGCCTGACTGTGCTTCTCTGCTGCTGATCTGTATTGTAAGAGACTATCTGATACTGCATATTTTTAGTCCAAGATTAAAGATCAATATTCAAAGTGTGAATAATGTTTCCTACAGAATGTGTATGGGTTTTGCCCCATCATGAAGAAAAAATTATACATTGATCCACTAGGAGGGGATTCTCTGTATATTAGTTAAAAGAGTAAATAGAGTGTGTGAGTGCACAAACAAGTGGAGAAAACTAAGTCACCTGTTATTTCTTTTGGGCAATATGTATATAATAATCTGTGTATATATAAAGCTGCCTTTGTCATGATGTCTTAGATCCCTAAATTCACCATCTTCATGTATTTCTTTATTAGTATTACACTTTGTATTATTTTGTTTTATTAGTACATATTGGAAATATGTGAAGTTTACATTCATCTTGGGGAGTGTGTACATGTACTTAATATGGGTTGTTCTTTTCTAAATCACTTTCCCTTTTCCACCTGCTTTCCTCCACCACTAAATCCCCTTTCTCCATTTCCATTCTGGTTAATATTACTGATCTTAGTTCACGTTTATAAATACAACATTTAAATTCACTGATGTTATTAAGTTTCCGCACATGGCATATCTTAATTCTACTTGCTTTCCCTTCCCCTCTCTCTGTCCTCTTCCCCATGGACTTCTAGCCTCTTACCCACTTGCAAGAGATCAAGCCCATTGTTTTCACCTATCCTTTATTATACTCTTTGTACTTTGCCATACTCAAATGAGAGATACCATACAGTATTTAATATTCTGTGTCTGGTTTATATCACTCAATATTATATTTTCCAGTTGCATCCAGTTCCATACAAGTGTCTCAAATGTTTCCTTCTTCACAGCAGAGTAGGATTCTCTTATATAGAGATACCACATTTTCCTTATGCATTCATGTCTTGATGGGTATACAAGTTGGTTCCAAGGTTCAACCATTTTAAATTGTGCTGCTATGAACACTGGTATGCATGTATAAAATGTAGTGTGATGATTTTAGCTCTTTGGGAAGGCATCTCAAAAGGGAATAGCTGAGTCATACAGAATGTATGATTTTACTTCTTTCAGAAATCTCCATACTGATTTCCATAAAGATTATAATTCTTTACTATATACTACATTCTCCCAACAACAATGTAAGGTCATTCCTTTTTTCACTGCAAACATGGTGGCATTTGTTATTCTTTGACATCTTGACAGATGCTATTCTTTCTAGTATAACATTTAAGACTAGATTTTTTAAAATTTACATTTCTTTAATGGCCACAGATGTTAACATATGCTTTGCCATCTATACCTCTGCAACAGCAAGCAGAATCACCGAAATGACGCCCAGGATTTGGAGGCAAATTTATTTACATTTATAGGCACTGATTAAGATCATTCCCAGAACATCAGGCCTTGATCTCTGGTGTTCTAGGGCATCTATGGGATAAGCAAGCAGAAAACACAGAGGCAGAATGCTTTTGTCAATTGAGGATGGGTTCTTGATGAAAGTGATGAGCTATGTATAACAGTGACCAGCCACTTCTAGGAGTCAGAAGCAACTATAATGAACAAGAACTATTACCTAGGCTGCTAGTAAACTGAAGTATCGTTGTGGGAGTAGGAGGGCATTTTCTGTTACACTTTTTCTTTTGAGAAGTATCATATCATTTTGTGTATCCATTTCCTTTTTATTGTAAATATAAGAGAAGAAAAACATATTAACAGACATCCATTTAAAAATAGCACAAAAACAACACAGCAATACTGAATAACAGACAAGGTGATGGGAAATTAATGATGGTTGTTGTATTACATACTGATATCTGCAAAGTAGTTACACAGGGGAACAAATATAGACATGCAAGATTGATCAAATAATTAATCATTAACTGTTATTTTCAACAAAGCAATAGAAGTCAGTTAGTACAACTATGTTAGCTATCCTATATATACATATATACATAATTTTCCGCTTCTTTCTTTCCTCTTTTCCCTCATCCCTGTTGCTCTTTACTTTTGAGCAGTTACATTTCATTTCACAATGTCTATCATATATCCTTTCCTTTCTATCACAATGTCTATCATACTCTTTCAGGTTCTGACACTAACGAGACAATATATTGCTTACACATGCAGGTCTGATTTATTTCACTTATGAGTATGGTCTGTAGTTTGCCTATAAAAGCCTTGAGTTTATCTTTCTTTACAGCTCAGCAATATCCCATTATATAAAAGAACCACAATTTTTTTACCCATTCCTCATTGGATGGACATTTGGGTTGTTTCCATGATTTTGTTATTACAAATTGTGCTGCTATAAGCATGGGTGCACATGTATCACTGTGATAAGTTGTTTTCAGATCTTCTAGGAAAATACCCATAAGAGGAATAGCTGGGTTGAATGAAACTTCTAGACCTAGTTTGCTGAGGAATCTCCAAACCGATTTCCACAGTGGTTTCAACAATCTGTATTCCCACCAGCAGTGGAGAAGAGTTCCTATTTCTCCACAGCCTCGCCAGCATTACTTATTGGTTGATTTCTTAATGATAGCCATTCTTGCTGGGTTGAGGTGAAAGCTCAGTGTTGTTTTAATTTGCATTTCTTAAATGACTAATGATATTCAACATCTCATGTATTTATTTGCCATTTGTATTTCTTCATCTGAGAAGTGTGTTTTCACCTCAGATGCCCATTTCTGGATTGGGTTTTTGAATTTGGGGGGTTGACGTTCTTAAATTTTTTATATGTTCTAGATAAAAGACTTTTGTCCAAGGGACAGCCAGCTAAATTTTTTTCCCAATTTTTGAGTTTTCCTTTTACTCTGCTGATGATTTCTTTAAATAGTGGAAAAACTATTCAGTAGGATCAATCCCAGTTTTTGATTCTTTGAAGTATTTCCCATGTGGTTTGGTTTTTTCTTCATGAACTCTCTGCCTACCCCTATGTCTTTGAGGATTTTTTCCTACTTTCTCTTCCAATAGATTTAGTGTTTCTGTTTTAATATTGAGATCTGTGATCCATTTTGACTTGTGTTTGGTGCATAGTGATAGACTTGGGTCTATTTTCAATCTTTGGCAAGTGGCAAGCCAATTTTTCCAGCACCATTCATTAAAGAGGCTATCTTTCTTCCAGTGAACTTATTTGGCCCCTTTGTCAAAGATTTGATGACTGAGTGTGTCACTGTGGCTGTTTCTTCCAGTCTGTTCCAGTGATCCTCAGGTCTGTGTTTTAGACAGTACCACATTGATTTTATTACAGTGGCTTTTTAGTGTAGTTTCAGGTCAGGGATTGTGATTCCACCTGATTTATCTTTGTTGCCAAGGATTGCTTTTGCTATTCTGGTTCTCTTCTGGTTCCAGATGAATTTTAGGAATGTTTTCTCTAGATATGTGAGGTATGCTAATGGTAGTTTAATGGGAATTGCATTGAATTTGTACAACAATTTTCGTAGTATGGCCATTTTCACAGTGTTGGCTCTGCCTGTCAATGAGCGAGGAATATTTTTCCATTTACTGAAATCCTCCTTGATCTCTTTTTGCAGAGTACTATAGTTTTCACTGAATAGATCTTTTATTTCTTTTGTTAGATTGATTCCTAGATATTTCAGTATTTTGGATAACACTGAAAGGTATGGTTTCCTTAATTTCTCTCTTAGTCTGTTTGTTGTTTGTATGTAGGAATGCTGTTGATTTTTGAATACTGACTTTGTATCCAGCTGTATTACTGAATTTGTTGATTAATTCAAGGAGTCTTCTGGTGGAATTTTTGGGGTCTTCCATGTAAAGTATCATGTCATCTGCCAATAGTGATAATTTCACTTCTTCCTTTTTTATCCTTATTCCTTTTATTTCTCTCATTTGTCTAATTTCTCTGGCTAATTCTTCCAGAACTATGTTGAATAGGAATGGTGACGATGGACATGCTTGTCTTGTTCCTGATTGTAAAGTGAAAGCTTTTATATTTTGTCCATTTAGTATAATGTTGGCAGTTGTTTTGTCATAGATGGCTTTGAGCAGATTGATGTAAAGACCATCTATTCCTATTTTCTGTGGGATTTTTAGTATGAATGTGTGTTGGACTTTGTTGAAAGCTTTTTTGGCATCTATTGGGATGATCACGTGGTTTTTGTCTTTGGCTCTATTGATGTGATGTATAACATTTATTGATTTGCAAATACTGAACCATCCCTGCATTCCTGGAAGGAATTCAATGGTCATGGTGTATTATTTTCTTTATGATTTGCTGTATTCTATTTGCCTGTATTTTCTTGCATCTCTTTGCATCTATGTTCATTAGGGAGATTCGTCTGTATTTGTCTTTCTTGGTTTAGTCTTTCTCTAGTTTTGGTATCAGTATAATACTTGCCTCAAGAAATGAGTTAGGGAGAATTGCTTCCTTTTCAATCTCATTGAAGAGTTTGAGGAGTGTTGTCACTAAATCTTGCCCTAATATTTTATACAATTCTGTTGTGAATCCATTAGGGCCTGGTCTTTTCTTTGTTGGTAAATTTATAATCACATTTTCAATCTCATTAATTGATATGGGATTGTTCTGGATTTTTATATCTTCTTGATTCAACTTTGGTAATTCGTACATATCTTGGAACATGTTGTTTCTTTTGAGTTTTCTATTCTATGGGAGTAAAGATTTTCAAAGGAGGTATTAAAGATCTTTTGAATTTCTGTAGGATCTGTAGTGATTTCATCCTTTTCATTCCTTAGTGCATCAATTTGTGGTTTTTTTCCTTTCTTTTTTGATAAGGTTGTATTGTACTTCATCAATTTTATTTATTCTTTCAAAGAAGCAATTCTGATTTACTATTTTAGGGTTATCTTCATCTCAATTGCATTAATTTCTGCACTGATTTTATAATCTCTCTTTTTTGGGTTTGGGTGTTTAGGTCCCCTATTACAATAGTATTATTAATTATTTGGCTCTTCATATCTGATAAGATTTGTCTTATAAAATTTTGTGCTCCCATATTTGGTGCATACATGTTTACGATTGTTATCTCTTCCTCTTGCAGTTTTCCTCTACCAAATATGTAGTGACCTCTTTATGTCTTTTGATTGTTTTTAGTTTGACATTTACATTTTCTGCAAACATAATAGCTACCCCTGCTTTTTTCTGGGATCCTGTTGCATGCAGAGTTTTTTTCCATCCTTTGCTTTCAGTCTATGGATTTCCTTTTTAGTAAAGTGAGTTTCCTGTATACAGCATATTGTGGGATTTTGTATCTTAATTCACTCTGCCAGTATTTTTCTTTTGACTGGTGAATTGAGGTCATTTACATTAATGGTTATAACTGATTTGTGTTGGCTTATCTTTGTCATGCTATTTACCTGCTGCTGGTTTCCTACTTTTACTATCTGTTTTAATTGCTTGCTCTGCTTGAGGATTCCTTTCTATTCTTGTTCTTTAAATTGTAGTGACTTTTTTCCTCCGTGTAGAATATCTTGTAGTACTCTTTGAATGGTTGGTTTGGCATTCATGAAGTTCTTCAATTGTTCATTCTCATGAGAATGTTTTATTTCTCTGTTAAATTTGATGGATAGTTTTGCAGGAAACATCAATCTTGGTTGGGAGCTGTTTTATCTCAGGACCTGTAATACTTTATTCCAAGTTCTTCTTGTTTGGTTGTTTTGTGTTGAGAAGTCTGCTGTGATTCTGATGGTCTTTCCTTAATGGGTGATCTGTTTCTTTTCTGTAGCAGCTTTTAATATTCTGTATTTTTTCCAGATAACTGGGATCCTGATTATTACATGTCTGGATGTAGTTTTACTTTGGTTATGACTATTTGGAGTTTATATGCCTCGTATACCTGTACATCAGATTCTGCTTCCATGCTTGGGAAATTTTCTGCTATTATTTCTGCAAATATTCATTTTATGTCATTTGTGTTGCCTCCTGCTGTTTCACTGACTCCTATTAGACATGCATTACTTCTCTTTGCTTTGTATTACAGCTGTAGTATTGATTTTTCCTGGTTTGTTGTTGCTTTTAAGAGATCCTTTTTTCATGATCATTAGTTGCTATACTGTCCTCAAGATCTGATATACTATGTTCAGCTTTGTTCAAGAGGTTTTGCCAGCTTTTAGTGGAAGTTTTGATTTTCTGCATATCTATTTGAATCTATTTCATGCATTCTAGTTCATTCCTATATTGTTCATTCAAAGTTTCCATCAGTTTCCTATGCCCATCTATTTTTTTATATATGTCTTCTTTAGATGTGCTCAGCAATTCACTCATTATTACTGTCTTTTCATTTTTTACCTGAGAGATTATTTCTGATCTGATGTCTTCTATGGCCCGATGGAGTTATTTCCTTACTTCCATTGCAATCATTTCAGCAATTTCAGGTGTGAGTTTTCCAAGTTCTCCTATGTCAATGTCGCCTTGACTTGTTCTGAGTAGGGGGGAGTTCTGAGATTGCATTTTAGTCCTTTGTCTTATGCTTGATGCTGGAGGCAGAATGCTCAGTCTCCC
>PVLD010022899.1:12194-28537 GCA_004027595.1 Dinomys branickii | reverse complement strand
AAAAAAAAAAAAAAAAAAAAAAAAAAAAACACAAGAACCAAAAATCCAAGGACAAGAAAGAAAACAGGCATACATCAACAACAGCAACAACATCCACAACAACAACAACAGAAGAAAAAACACCGCTTGTTGCTGCTTTACATATTGTTATCTTAGCCGCCTCCTTGGCGCAGCAGGCAGCGCGTCAGTCTCATAAGTAGCTGATTTTGGAATGAAAAGAATGTAACCTCATTTTGTAGTGATATTGTAAAGCTGGGAAAATAACATATTACCTACAGCAGAACCTTTAGAATGCTTCAAATTTACAGAAGACCATAAATTTGCTGATTGTGGGTATTCTCTAACTAGAGTCATTCAAGTATGGAATACATGGTTATTTAGTAAAAGTATTTTAGAAGAAATTCAAGTGTTGGTTGCCAGACTGGACTAGATTCTGTGATACTTACTTTTTCTCATTTTTTATTTAAGGGAAAAATGTTCCAGGATAAAGAGGTGCAAAAATCTGAAACAGGAAAGGTTAAAAATTCCTGAACACATTGTTAATATAAATAATTCCTCTGTATCCTTTGTTCTTCCTCACTCTCCTAGTTTCTGTGAGCAATAAGGCATGTTGGAAATCAACCAGCTTGTCTTGTGTGTTTAAAGAAAATAATACTAAATGTAATTATGCACTTTTTTCAAAATTGTATGGATTTATGACATAATAAAATTAGCAACTGAATACCCTAACTCTCAACCAGCCTTTCTCATTTGAGATTCTTTGTCTAAGCCACTGAATTCAGAATAATGGGAATGAGTGTTTTCTAATTCCTCCACAGGCAGGACACAACACCATTTTAGACATACAGGAGGAAGGGAGTGAGCTCAGAGATAGCTGGACAGACACCTGATATCTACAACCTTAGATGTAACTCTCTTTGAGGACTTAAGGTAAGACAGGCCACCTCCGGTAACAGTGCATTTCCCACCCACTGAAGTCACATGGTTAGTCAATGCCAGGCTTGTCTTCCTCTGAGTTTTCAGATAATTCACGGGACACAGTGACATTGTATTCATACCTTCGGGCAGTTTGTAGCAATGGAATAAAACTCACCTACACAATGTGCTGATAACTCAGTTGGCGCTCTAGACTTTGCTATAAACAAGCACCCTGACATCAGTGGTTCTCAGGCAAGCTCAGAAATCACTAACATTTTGTCCTTGGTCTCTTGCGTGTTAAGTGAAGTGCTCATTTGAGCCACTGTAGGGCTTAGTGCTGAATAAGTCCCGATTTTTTAGAAAGAGTCACATTTACTGAGCACACTGAGGAGAAATGGGGCGGTTGGGGCAAAGCACAATATGTACTGTTCTTTTTATTTCTAAATTAAATATTAAATTAAAATTTCTGTTCCCTGCTCTCTTTATTTCTAAATTAAAGCAGTCAGCTAAGGTGTGCAAGTATGTGAATTATTATTTTCCTAACATTAAACACTTGATTTAAAGCATATTCCCTTTGAAGGGAGGTACAATTTGGGAATTATTTGAAGTCTCAAAGTGGTTAGAATCTGGATTTAGCCAGATTTCTAGCTGTAAGCAAAAGTCAGCATCTGATAAGAAGCTGTTGTACTTTATTGATGCAAAGGAGGTAAGTACCCTCTTGGGGGTTTTTCTGTTCAAGAGCATCCTAGTTGTTATTTGCAAACTGCAGTGTACAATTCTGAATATTTTCAGATACATTTGCCCAACATAACCCGCTTCTCCTCCTCAAAGCTGGCTTCCAAGTAAGTGGGCAAAGTTTTGAGGACATATTAGTTGTACCATGAGTTTTGTGAGGCAGGAAGGCTCCCCTCCATTACCTATACATATGCAGTATTGAATTATAAAATAAAGCATAGAACCAAAATAGATAGACTTTCCAACAGAGAGACATGCAGCCACATTAAAGTCAATTTCATATATGGGATCCTGCGCTGAATCATTTAGCTATTTAGCTATTTAGGAATGCATTTCGCAGCTAACTCACCCTGGCAGCCCCAACGGGATGCAGTTCATCTTAAAATAAATATGGAGTCATCAAACAGGCATCACTGACAATTAACTGCTGGGCCTGAAAGAACTTTTGCTTGGCAAAAGCAGCCAGAACAGAGAGACTTCACGAGTCACAAGCAGAATATACATAGGGAACAACCTTTTGCAAAAATCTATAGTCCCTTTTTTCTCAGCACTATTAAGAAATAAAGAGTTCCATGTAACTAAATTTTCAAAATAACTTGAAACTTCCTACATATTAACTGAACAGAGACAAATGGGCAGAGGTAAAGAGAGAATTGGATAGTAACATATCTAACCATATTACAGCACCCAGAGCCCCATTTCTCTAAATAGAGGCTCGAGTGTTTTAATTTCATTTTGTAAGTTCCTTAGTTGACTTGAAATCATCCATTTGGAAACTTCTTGCAATAAGTCCAAGAAGGGAGTGCAAATCTGGACCAGAGTAGTTAGAGAGATAGAGAGAATGGGACAGATTTGAGATGTAATTTAGAGGGAAATTAACAGAACCCAGTGACTGATCGAACATGGCATTTAGACCAACAGTGAAGAAAAACACCATTCGTGTTTTCCAGCACAAAAGCTGGAAGATAGCAGAACTATGCACGGTGGCATTGTACACAGAAGGAGGAACAGGTTGTAGAGGAAAATAATAAAGCGCTTGATGAAATGCATAATCTAGAACTTAATAGAACTCACAAATAAAAAGAAAACACTGCAGCCAGGGAGATAATATACTTAAAACTCAGACCTGAGCTACCCACCAACCCTGTGCAGGCCCACTCTCAGAGCACAGCGACTTCCGATCGCCCCTCGGTGACGAGATGTGAGCTTATCTAGTTCCACGGTTTCAGATGGGCAGAAACAGTGCATGGGGGAACCCAGCAAGCCGCACAGCTTAGTCCGAACAGTGATCTGGGACATCGCAGGCTGAGGCTGTCAGTGATGTTCCCCACCACAGGCCCTGTGTTTGGTGAGGATCACATGAACTGTTATTCGTAAGGCCAGAGGTCTATTATGTCTTTCAGTGCTCAAAACAAAGCTATCAGGTTGGCATGATCACTAGCTGTATACAGATGAGCCAACAGTACTCAGAGCGCTTTCTCCGCTAACTGGAACTCATGGGCAGTGCGTTGCTATTTTGATTCACACTTCACTTTAAACACTGGCTCTCTTTTTCACTGAGCCCCACACAGAGGACAAACCATGAATTTAAGGATGGCATAGCTACCAGCTCTGTTGAAAATAAATCTTCCTTTAAACAATGAGAGCTGTACACGTAAAATACTTGACATTAGGAAGTGAGCTGTTGATCACTTGAGTTCTCCTAGGAAAAGTATCGGCACCTGCCCACTGCATTTTAAAATGCCATTTCTTTTTTTTTTTTTCAATTTTTACCGTTTATTAGTACATGTATAGAGTGCATAATGACTTTTTTCTTCCTGAGGCGTGGATACATGTTCGTAACACAGGTAAATTCTTTCTTCATCCTCTTACTCTCTCCTTTCTCCCCACTCACCCCCTCTCTTCTTCTATTTCCTTCTGCAAAAGGCTTATGTCCGTGTTTCCTATGATCTACCTTTATTTTGCCTTTTCATTTATTTTGTGGTTTCTCATATTTTTTAAAGAAATGTAATATTTAAGGTTATGTGTCTGATTTATTTCACTTAGCATTATGGTCTCAAGCTGCATCCATTACAATGTGATATTTATATGCAAGGGAGTACTACTCTGCTGTACAGGGAAATAAATGTAAAATAGCATTACTGCATTAGGTACAAAGGGAAGGCAGCTAAGCTCCTTTCATTAGCAACATTCTGCAAGTTTAAAATCTAGGTTCAAGATATAGAAGGAAATGAAGACCAGACATCCTGAGGTGATATCACATCAACAGAGCCCCCTGCAGAAGGTAGCTTAAGTACTGACTGGGTGGATGTGCACTGCTTTGCCTGCCCTCCTTTGCTTGTTCTTTCCTTTTGGTTCTCTCTACATTGAAAGGCAAATCACTGGAGTCATTTCCTTGGGTGCCTAACAAATTTAACCATTTTCCCGAGAAGGCCACTGTTGAGAGAGATGCAAGTTCCAGGTATGGGGGTCTCTGGGGCCCAGAGAGCTTTTCTCTTACTTGCGGGCCACCACGTTCTCTCAGGTGGAGATGCATGACACATTAGCTCGTAGATCTTTTCCAAGAGAGCGACACAGTACCAAACATCTGTTATTGGAAGAGATAGAAAATGTGGCAAAAAGACTTTTGCATTATTAATTTATGGTTTTTTTTTATTATCTATTTCCCAAGTCCTTTACCCCCAATCAAGAAGGCAACAGGCATCCATCAGAAAAGGTGCTTGACAAGGCCTTTTAGGCTTTTGTGGTCAAAAACTAAATTCATTAGCAATCATAGGATCCAAAATGAAAGGAATGCTCAAAAACTAAAAGAGATTTCATTGGCTGTGAGAAATAAGATCAAAATTCATCATCTAGCCTGATGAGTATAATTGTATCCTGTTTCCATGGGGCAAAAAATCAGTCTATGTCCACATAAATGTCCCAGGGGGGCTAAGTGCTATGGCCCAAGGCTCACTGCCTTACAAACATTTCTTAAATGCATCATGACCCATAGGGATGGAACCATGTACATTTCAATGGAGCCAGTACATTGGTCCTTTGTCATAACCCCAGAACTTTGATACAGTCACAGGGATGTAGGGAGAAGAAGCCATAAGAATACATAGTTCAATTTTCTGTGAGCCAAAAATCCAGCAGGCTTAAGATTGGAAATTTTGGCGATATGATCACAAAGGAAATGAAAAAACAATCTTGATTTCTCAAACAAGAATGGAGATGGAGACTCAAAATCACTCCAAAGTCTGAAACCCTAAAGGACACCGAAGAAAATGTATAGAGGCGGGTCAGAGTGGAGTAATGAACTGTGCTAAGAAGATCCCAAGGGCAAAAGTCCCTAAAAAGATCGATATGACATCATGGATGATGAACCCCAGATATTGAATAATTCTGGGTTCAAAGGGAGCAGGGTACTGCTGTCAAGGGTATGGACGACCCCTCAAAAAGAGGATACCTTCCATCTCTTGCAACAACTTCATGTATTTCCTGAACAGCAGACTTCCTTATAGGATTCAAATTCTTACATATTTTCATGGCAAATCCTCATTTTATCTTCTCCAAAAAGGCCAAGCAGAGTCTAATTTAGTGTGACACTTTCATGTCCAAACTACTTTTATTCCTCCGAGTGAACCGAGTCTGAACATCAAAATGAAATTTCAAATAAGGAAGACTACATGAGGTTCCCCCCGCCCCGTTCTTACCTAAGACTTCAAACTTTTGCTAGAAATTCTGTGGCACTATGAAAAATACTTTAGCAGAAATACTATAGTTCCCTCTAGGGGTAAAAGAACTTCACCTATAAAAGAAAATCTAACCATTTACCTCCTTTTTAAGCAACTGAGATTCCAGGCTTTCTCATGGCATATTTGGAACCTCTGCTCTGTGTCTTCCCTTCCCTGTGCTCTACTGTGGTACTCGGTCTCCAGAGATGTCTTCTACCAACCACCCTCCTCCCTGTACATATAGGCTGATCCTCTCATCAAGACTTGGAGACTATTTTGATCATTCTCAGTGAATCTGGGCTAACCTTGTAATTAATGGAAGTACAGAAGTGGCATTGCTCCAGTTTCCCATGTCACTTAAAAGAGATCTGGCAGATTCTCCTCCATATTTTTAAAAGAAGTCAAATTAAATGCTAAAAGCAAGCAGAGGTTAGATGATTAAATGATAAAGTGTAATGGGCAGAGAGAAATAGAAGAGGCATGGGGAGGAAAGGGGAGGTGCAAGGAGAGAGAGAGGGTGCGTGAAGGAGCTCCGGTGTACCAGACAAGTAGACAGATTCAAGCTAGACCTTCCAGGGACAGCAGCTGGAGCAGAAGAATGGTCCAGTGGAGGCTTCTCTGAAATCCTGGCCCTGAGAAACAAGGAATCATTGTTGACTGAAGCTACAATGGATAACATAAATACAAGTCTAGAGCTCATTCTGTCACCACAATTTCAATTCTCATGAGAGTTCACAATGAGCATAAATTCTAATATTTATAAATACTTTCTAGATCCTTTTGGGGAAAACTACACAGATACATTTACATGTTTCTAGCCCAAGCTGAACTTTGATTCATTTCAATAATTTTCACATAGAGCTGGGTATGGTGGCACATACCTGTAAACCCAGCACTCTGGAGGCTGAGGAGAGTATTACCACAAGTTTGTGGCCAACCTGGTCTCCATAGTGAGTTCAAAACCAGGCTTAACTACATAGTGAGACACTATCTCAAAAAAAAATAATTCTCACATATGTCCCTGGACATATATCTCTGGATCATTCTTCATTTCACACTTTCCATGGAAATTTTCACTATTTTCCTCTCAGACCTCCTTTTCCTTTTCCCACGTCCCTCAAACACAATCAGACTTTACTTCCTGCTTCAAATAATGAATAGATGTGGAAATCACCTCCATCTCCCCAATTTCCCTGTTGGGCAAAGAAGTCCCTGTATCATTGGCCTTATGTTTGCAGAAGATAACTATTTATTTAGTACGGGAAAAGGCAGTAGGCGTGCACTCTTGGATCCCTTTCTCTCTCAAATCACTTTCACGGAAAGTGAACATGAACATGACTATAGGTGTCCTTGGACCCATAACAAGGGGCTTATTCTTTGGGGAAAAACTGGCAGATGCCCACTGGTTTCATGTGAGCAATGCGAAGTTACAGGATTGGTAAGTCTGTTGGCTCCGATCTCGTAACTACATTCTCCAACCAACCTATCAATAATAATAAAGGTTCTATTTCAAGCTTCAATTTCTCCTCCATTGCCATATTCTTTCTGTTCTGAAATCAGAGAAGAAGGCAAAGAATTTGTTTACTGACTCCTCAGCACCTCCGATGCATACATAGATCCTTTTTCAATCGCTGTTCAGTTTCAATCAGTGCTATATTTGTTTCTTCTCACTTGGTTACTTGAAGACTCATCTTTACTACACTCTTTTATCATCACATTAGACTCCTCAGGATTCTGTAGTGTATCTTCCATCCCCACTACTCTCTCCAATTTTTCTTGGTATATTTGGCAAATGCTTGAACTCTCCATTCTATATCTTCCATAGCCTCTCTACTGTACTGACTCATGGTGGTCACTCTTTGCTTCCTTAACTTCCACACACTTCTACTCCCTGTTCTCCTTCTAAGTCTTTGTTTATTTATTCAGCTTCCCAGTCATAAGTAGTATTTTCCACGTCTGGTTATTAAATACTGATACTTTTCCCAAGGCATGCATACTGGGTCTCTTATGACTCCACAGACTCTGACTAGACCATAACATCAATATACTAGTAGATGCTCAATTATTTTCTATTACTGTCTAAATCACTATTCCTGATCATAAACCTCTATCCTAAATTTCATTCATTTAATTCAATTATTTTTAATTACCCCATAACTTCTCTTGGGAGTTTTCTGACCCTGAAAACTTGACATTTCTTTATAAAACAGTATTTCCCCAAGCTGTTTCATTCTTAAGTTTTAATTTACAGTGGTTAGCACTACAACCCAACCGGTCCCTCAAACTGACTTTCCTCAGGCACTCTTTCAGGCTCATAGAATAAATTACTGAACAGCCAAAGATTTGATTCGAATGGCACTTACATCCTAGCAGATGACATACAATAAACAACGAACATAACAAATCAGTAAGCTGTAAAATATGCTAGAAAGAGCAGGGTAAAATAAATTAATAATGCCAGAGTCAAGGAAAAAGAGCTGATTTAAGTCTTAAGCATAGTCAGTGGTCACTGAGAAGGTGAGATTTAAACAAAGAACTGAAGGAGGTGAGAGTTATTCACTCTGAAATTGGAGTTGGTCTACCTTGGTTTAACACAGCAGGAAGAGATGAGATCAGCAACTGAACAAAGGCCTGGATAATGTAGGATGCTCTAGACCTTGGCGTGGGCTTTCACTCTGATTTGGATGAAATGGCAAGCCAGGGCATGCTGACACGCAGATGAGGAGTCTGCCCTGGCCTATGTTATAAAAAGACCTCTCTAGTTACAGTTCTGGGAAAAGACTGGAGATGCAAGAACAAAATCAGGGAAACCAATCGAAAGCTATCATCACAAACCAAGTAGAAGAAATTTTAAAAAGGGATGAAGAAAGAAGAAAGGAAGAGAGATAGTCAGGTTGTACCATGGGAGGAGAGGCATGCAGGAGGAAATAAAAAAGGGTGCAAAGAGGAGAACTCATGGAATGAGGAAGAAAGGAAGCACTCCCTGTTCAGACTCTGAGCCATGTGCTAATCCCCCTGCACAATGTCCTGTCAGCTTCTGGCTCAGCAGTGTGTCTGCTTCCTTTCTGGGCTTAGTGGCCACGAAGCTCGGGTCCTTTTGATTAATCTGAGAGTGCTTTCTGCTGGCTCAGCTACCTACCTGAAGGTCTGCCTGCTTTGGGGGCCACAAAATCAGCCCCTGGGACAGGAGCTGAAAGAAATTAGGATAAGGCTGATGGAAATCAGGCAACTGGACTAAATATATCCGATGTCCTACTTTTTTCTTCAATTTATCTACCGTGCTTTCTTGTGAATCTGTGTTGGGGGAGAAATTCTATCTGTTTTTGCTTCAGTAAATTGTTTGTGTTCTCTTAGCCTAGGAGGGGGCTGAGGAATGGAGTGACTCATCAGTGACTCAAGATGAGAAGGGAAAAGCTGAGAGGACAAGATCTGTAAATGTCATTCAGTTCTGCCTTGAGGAAAACATTTTGATCAAAACTATAGCTTTCATTATTAAAAATAATTATGTTTAAAATTTCAAATTGTTTTATATTAATACTAGCTATTTGCCATGTACACTTTCTTATAACGCATAGCCTTGATCTCTAGAAGTAAAGGAGGGAAATGCTTGTGTTTCTTTAGGATATTTCCTGTTTTCCATGTTTCTTCCCAGCAAACATTTCATTGCAGTATTGTTTTGCTTGGACAAAACTTGGCAGGATATATAATAATCATCCTTCCTGTGTTGGAAGATGTTATATTGATCATTTTGAGAGATAATATTTACTTTTTTGGTTTGGCTCCATTTGTTCAGCACATCCCTAATGTAGTCACAGCAATTATTAGAGCTAATTCTTGAAAATGGAGCAATCCCAGGCTGTGGCTTTTAGCTATAGGTTTTCCTTCACTTTTACAAATAATGATTTATGCAAAGTTACCAAGACAGCTATGGCTTCAGTGCTAGGGTTATTATCTCCAAGACGAACAGACAAGTCATTAAGTGCTCATAGGAGGATTAGTGTAGAGAAAGATCACCACACTGATTTTCTGGTTATGTGGTTCAATACAATGATGGCTTAAGCAAGTAAGAGCCAATCTCAGCACTGCCATTATAGAGCTGTATACATCATCAATAGGTTGTTATAAGACCTGTGACTTATAGGAATTTCCCCACAGTAAAGTTCCCTCCATCACACACCCACTAAGTGGATCACCTAGAGTAACATCCAAGGAATGTGACTGATTCCTCGGCTTTTCTTTTATGATAAAGAAAAGATAAAGAAATAGGTAAATTTCACAATAGCCTTCTGCAATTAACTTTGTTTCTCTGTAGCCACATGGGATGTTTCCACTTCTTAGCATATACAGTGTGTGTCTGTGGACACATAATTGTATCCGCTGTCCTGAGGATGGAGCAGAGGTTTTTATCTGCACTTTTAATGTGCATTGTAGCAGGTGGGACACATGGGTAAGTGAATAAAAGAACAGATGTAACAGTGCCTATGTATGCTTCCCTATACTTTATTCTAAATAGTGATGCAAGTTAACTGTTCCATTACTGCAAACGGTACAGCCCGTTTTCCTAAAATAAAGTCCTACCTTACTAATCTGATATTAATATCTTCTGCAACCTCTCCCCAATCACCCCTTCCCGCCTGGTTCTCAATTCATGTGTCCAGTGCCCCACACTTTCTGCCAAACCGGCCCAAGATCTCTACATCCAACCAGATGCTTCTCTACCTTGCTGCTTTTGGTCACAAGTGCGTCACTCCTCTGACACTCCTTGCTTTCCTCGAGTTTCAGGGAAGGTAATAATAACAAAGACAACAGTCAAAGGTAGCATTAGCAGTACAGGCTGTAGAACTGACATTTGTGTAATTGGTCTAGTTAAGTAGAGAACGTAGGTTTGGCCCCAGATGCCGGTGTTTAATCCAGGTTATAGAATTCCATATTCTGTAAACAAAGCTGGATTGCTCAACCTCTCTGAACCTTAGTATCTTTGTTTTTTGGTTGCGTGCTCGATTTTTTTTTTTGCTTGAGGGACGCTTTTCACATAGGGGATGAAACAAGCATAGGGCCCACACTCGGAGCTACATTTCCAGCCCTTTCTTTTACTTTTAGTCTTCATTTCAAGACAGGGTCATGTTAACTCACTAAGTCACCCAGGCTGAGCTCAAATCTGTGATCCTCTTGCCTCAGCATCCCAAAGTCCTGGGGTTACAGGTGTGCACCACTATACCCAAGTTCATATCCTCATCGTTAAAATGGAAAGAGTAGAACAAGAATTACTGTGAAGATAAAAATGAGTTGATACATATAGGTAGGGCTTAGAATGTAGTAAATATTCAATGAAATTAGCTTTGATGCCAGAGCCAGCATTGACCAGGTACTAGGTAATGCATTCTCTTACTTATCTTAATTATATCAACAAGCCCTGAGGCAGAATGACCCCCCCTGCCCACCAAGTTTACTGATGAGGAGACTAAGGCTCGGTATTAATCACCAGAGGAGGCTCAGCATGAGTGGAGTTAATCATTTAACCCAAATTCACACAGCATGAAGGGAGATGGGTGGTAATTCAAATCTAAGCACCGAGATGCCCGAGTTTGCCTCTCCAGTATGATTTTACTCTCCCCCAAAGGCCATTAAAAGTTCTGCTCATCTGTCAGGCTTTTCTCGGCCTCCACAACCTTCTCGTTCTACGGCACTTATTAATCCATTGTTTTACTGTAACGTTCTTTGAGTGTTTATTAGGTGCTGAACACCTAACAAAACTGCACTAAGTCATCGGATACTTACAATCTGATATTTTTAATCTCTTTTATACTGTAATTAAAATGATCTGCACGATATTTGAGGGACAGACCTTGACTTCTCCTATATTGTTTTGTACACCCAGTGTGTATACAACGAAGTTTTAGGTATAGTAAATGGTGGTCAGGAGCCCCGTCGTTGCTCATTTTGGCTGATAACAGTGATGATATTTTCATTAGTGAAGGTATTACAAGCACAGGTAATGATTTAGATTGAAGAAAAGTTAAGTGAAGCAAGGCTTAGGGGTGTCAGCAAAAGACAAAATGAAAACCATTTTGTTACATAAATCCACCTCCAGACTGAGAACTGGGCTTTGGGGGCTCAGAACCCTGCTTTATTTGTGTTTGCTGTTACAATGCCCTGTGTATGATCATAGTGGGGTAAGAAGTTCATTCACTTCTGTTCCCACTTGGGTTATCTGTGAAAATTTGTTGGCAGTGTTGGGCTGTCTGGCCTCAAAGAGGTGTAAAGATCAAACAAGATAATATCTGTGAAGACATTCCCCAAATGTCCATGAGCCTCTGATATCTACAAAGGATTTGTCTTCAGGAAGGGCTGCTTGATCTCAAATCGTGAACACCACGGTAGCATATATTTTCTTCATAAAATGCATTCAATTACAACTATAAATTTTAAGTTGCTTCTTTAAAACCTTAATTAAAATTACTGGGCGTGCAACAATAAAAGGAAAGCAACAAAGCTGCCTTGAGCTGTGATTAATGGCAAGTCCATCAGGTTTGCTCACAAATAATCCACCATGTGCTCAAGGACCAATATTGCCGTTATCCCCAGAGAAAGACACAGACTCAGTTCCTCACCAGACCTGCCAGTAGGAATGCAGATTTTATGGGGGTTCTTTAGTGATGTGTGTACATAGAAATATGATAACTTAATGCACCAATTACCCTATATATCTGCCTTCACTAATAGCTGATTTAAAATCACCCTTGAAAAACATGAGCTTTTACTACATGTCAGAGATATCCCATATCTCACCCAAAATGCCAAAGCTCCAAGTATTGAATCTCAAAAGGCATAGCTAATGGGCTATATGTCCAAAATGTGCTGTCACTGCTAAGAACTGAGCCTATTCAAATATCCTGTTTATCAAGGAAAGCTGCATGATAATGGAGAATATTCTCAGGTTCAAAAATTTAAAACACTGTACTCTGCTTGGAATGATTTATCTACCAGCACCTAGAATGATGTAAAGACAAAGAAGCAAAGAACTAATGGGTTGTGTGTAGATGATCAATTTTCTCTTAAAAGGTATAAAATAAATAACATGGAGGACCTCAGCAGGTGTTCAGACCTGGGAGTTTAAGTAAGCCAATGTTGTGGCTGATACATTGTGTCAACTTGGGGATTTTAGAGCTTTGGCTCAGTGACTCAGCAGTTCTGCATCCTGGGGTGAAAAGGACATGTCCTTACCCTTCTGGGATGTTGTTCATTGTGTCAATTTGAAAAGTTACACGGTTAACAATGTGATTCAGCAGGGAGCCAGGGTGCTTACTTTGTATTCATCTTGAGCCTGTGCAAGAGAGTATGGAAATTATGGGAGTGCTACACAACCCCTGGAGGTGGGTAGCCTACTTACAATATAAGGGAGGAAAAGAGGCTTGCTCTGCCTGCCACTCCTCCCTTTTGCTCTTATTGCTTTACTGTTCCACCAACATGAACTGTTGCCTTCTGCCATGTGCCACCCTGCCTTGGAGCCAGCTGAGTATGGACTGAAAACCTCCACAGACTGTGAGTTAAATAAACCTTTCCTTCCTGAATTTTAGGTGTCTGGTATTTTGTCTCAGCAATGAGAGAAAAGTAACCAAGGCAGTCAGTAAAGGAAATATATATCTTCAGTTCAAGAAATATCTCACAGAATTTGTGGCACAATTATCGTCAACAGTCTTCTAATTCCCACACAACTCTAGAACATAAAGCCTCATTGCCATTGCACCAAAGCAGAAATTCTATTTCTTCAATATATTCCACTGAGAAACAGAACAGGCACCAAAATAAAATTTTAAATATTCTTTCTAACTTAATGTTTTTTTTAAAGCATGTTTATATGGTCCCAATGGGTAGCTAAGACTGATCAAGTCGACAGGAGCAATGAAATGGAGTACAGAGGCAATTATCCACATAATTTGGTATAATTTGCTTCTACCTGAATTGTAATTTAGACAATAACAAAAATGAGAATTCCATGAGAACGTGGATCTTTGTTATGTTATTCTCTAATATACTCCAATGTCCTTGAAAGCAAGGATTTTGTTCTGTTATATACCAACCTCCAAAACAAAACACACAAACACAAAACCTGGATCACAGTAGGTTGTCAGTAAGTATTCTCTGAATAAGTGCATTCCTGAATTCCTTGTGTAATGGTTGTCAACTTGATTGGCTTGAGAGGTGCCTAAGACAGTAATAAAACACACTTCTGATGGTATCTGCATGGGCCATGGGGCATGACCTTCAGGGGTATATCTAGTACATAACCCCTTCCTCTCTAGTTTTTTCCTTCCTTGCTTTGCTTCCTGGCTGACATGAGCTGAGTATCTTCTCTGTGCTGTGCCCCTCCACCATGATCTTTGTTCCTTGGATCAGACAACTATGAACTGCAGCCTCTGAAACTATGAGCCAAAATAAACTCGTCCTTTGGTTTGCATGTGTCAGGTGTTTGATCACAATAAGGAAAAGCTACCTCATCTACCTTGAATTTCTAGTTTTCTTATGGAAAAACCTAGTATCTAGAGACACATCATAGAGTACAAGATTTTCGTAAGCCAAAACTGCAGACAAATAATTGATCTGTGTACTGACCCTTTACAATTGTCTTTTTCTTTCACTGGTTTTCTGACTACTAGACTGAAACTGTTCTATCAAGTGTTTAATTTCATGAAAGGCATGAAATAAGCGAAAGAACACAGATATTAAAGTTAGTGCAACCTGGGTATAAATTCTAACTCTGATACCAAATACAAAAACTTGGGTGAGTCATTCACCTTTGAATTATCTAATCTTTAAGAAACAATGACAATACCTTCTTGGAGTGAATGTTGAACTTATATGCAAAAATAAGTGAACCAAAGTAGCCCCAAACTGTTATCATCACTGGCCTAAAGTTATTTGTGTAAATACAAATAAACTCAGCCCTAGCTAATATTCATACTGCTCAGGCTATCACCTCTAGCCTTAAAACACGGTGCATATTGGAAGAATTATAAGTACAAAAAAAGCATTAGAAGTTATTAAAGGTGGACAAAGAGAAAGGATTTTACTACAGGCAGTAAGACTTGTCTTTGCACCTAAGAATTAATTAATCCACCTTTACAATTAATTTATGAATTTGTGAGACCTCAAATAGTCTAATATCCTCAAAGATTTGCTTTTATCCTTTCTCCTTGCCCACCTAGTTTTCATTGTCTTTTCAGCTGAACTTTATTTATAGCATTCTCAGATGGGGATTTGGCAGATGAATCAATCTCATGAAGGAAACTTCATGCTAATGAACTTTTCTACAAAATTCCACAAAATGAAGCAGTTTTATACTTAGAATAAAAATCGTAAGTATTCCTGGAAATTCTCCTGCCAAATAATTTACCACAGACCAGGATCCCTTTCTTTCTGTCTGCATTGCTCCTTGTGCTTCCACGCTCCCTGCAGGAATGAAACTTAGAGTACTTTATCACCAACCAACTTTATTGAGCTCTCAGGGGCAACAAAAAAATTTAGAAGTCCCTGAAGTCTTTAGTAAACACCCTACCACAGGTTTAGGGAATCCATGACTACTTTTTGGTTTCCCAAGAAGCCTGTGGAGAGAAGACTCATTTCTCATTAATGTAAATTTTTTTTTTTTCCGCTACTGGAGATTGAACTCAGGACCCTGCGCTTGCTAGGCAGGCGCTTATTCCACTGAGCTATATCCTCAGCCCTTGCTTCTCATTAATGTAGAACCCACTCTGAACACATAATTTCCCCCCACTAATCTGGACAGAATATTGCTTCTCAGATCCTGTTCCACATCCCTGTAATTACAAGACCAGTGTGTTACAGTTAATGTATGTGCAAAGAAAATCTCTAAGAAACTACTGTATGAAGTTTTTCACGGCAGTACAGTCTCTCTCATTCTTTTTTTTTTTTTTTTGCATTCTCAGTACGTATATCAGCTCAGTATTTACTGACAGAATAGGAAAATGCATCTATTTACATTTAGTAATGAGTTCACTGAACTCAAACCACGGAGAAAATTCTAGAACACTCCTAAAAGTTCTAGAACAATCCTCCCCAATTTCCGCACAACTTGGTTAGAACTCCCTCTGCTGGTGGATGCAGTTAAATGCCCGTGACTTACAACATTTATTGAGAAGAGAACGTTTCCAAGTAGGAGAAAAAGGTCTAGAATGGACAGCGTTTCCTGAGGGAGCATTAAACTTCATCTTTAAGAGATCATTGCTTTGTGCAAAGAAACACTATAAAAAAGAGTGAACCTTATCATCGGTTTCACTGTAGTTGAGCCTCAGAGTAAAGAGCAGAAATTGAGAAATCTCCTGGGCTGAGATAGGAGAATGACTAATGAACTAGAAGATATCTGGGGTGTGTGATCCTTAATTGTACATTTTATTGGTTTTACTATTTTCTATTACAACTTTATAGCTGGCTGTGTTTTCTAAGAGCCATTGCTTGGCAGTAAGACTTTAAGAAAATAAAAAGAACCTCTCTACTTCTTTAGAAACTTTTTCCCCTTTAACAGATCTTCTCTTTCCTCCCCTGAAGCAACAATTTCTTTCTAAAACAAGCACACTAAATTTATTTCAGAAATGAGTAGGGAATTTTAATATCTCACACTCATTTTCCCTGTGCTTTCTTAAGCATTTTTCTTCCTTATATTTCAATATAAGGCAATATCATGATGCATAAGATTGATACCTAATTATTACCAGTGAAATAATTGCAGGTAATGGATGTCTGGCGCCGCTCCTGACCCGCAGAAGACAGCACACAGACGATCAGATTCTGTAACGTGTTTCTTTATTGGACACAGCACATACCCCACAGGAGTCCACTCTCTGTGGCTCCTTCCGGGCTTCTTCTTCCAGCTTCCCGTTACAGCAACTTATATAAGGGCGGTTAGCAAATCACACTACGCCACGTGGGCCTTCAGGATTGGTTTCAGGGCGC